>MU225285.1:592022-626639 GCA_018584345.1 Thuja plicata | reverse complement strand
TGAAGATAGAACAAAAGCAAAAGCAGGTGTTGCATGACATCAAAGACATATTTACAAAGGCTTTTGACTTAGAGGATGAAATGCCTCAAGCTCCAATCATAGATCAACTAGTCACCATTGTATAGAAGGTAATAGATGAGAACATAGACAACAATGAGAAGCTTCTACAATGGTCCAGGAGAAGATTTGAGAGCAAAGTTGTAGAGAAGATCTCAGAAGAAATTGCCACTAGACAGGTTGAACTTTATGTTCTTGTAGAAACTTTAGAGAAAGTTACAGCCAATGTTTATTCTTTTTATAAGAAATTATGTCATGTTGAATTTTTCACAAAGGATAATCTACAGCTTGTTGAGAAGCTACAGTTTGATTTAAGATCAACTGGTACTACTTTAGGTAAAGACACTACTTCTAGTTCTTTACATCTTAATAAGTTGATAAATGCACAAAGGAAAATAGCTGAGCTTATGGCTGAAGATGTTTGAATAAGGGCCAAACTGATAACTATTCAGACAAGTCTGTTACCTCACTTTGAGGTAATATAGAAGGAACTTTCAAAAGAAAAGGAGTTATGACAGAGTAGTGCAAATCTATCGACTGCAGAAAGTTTAGTAAGTCTCACTGCCGAGCTAGAAATAAAACTGGAAGTTATGAAGAGTGCAAAGGAAAGTTGGGATACTACATTTGAATCCACCCTACAGCTTCATAAACAATTTTTGGATAAGTAAAACTTAACCCCACCAACAATCAGTGACAAAAACAAGGGGGAATTTAGTAAAGAAGTTGGTAAGGAAGTATGAACAGATAATGAATGATACATCAGTACAATACAGGTACACTTGTATATAATTTTTGAAGGCATTGTAAAATTTTTGTATAAGTATATTCCTAGGGGGAGTACTTAGCGTACTTAGGCAATATTTTGATGAAATGTACAGAAGTAATGATAAGTGTTTTTGCCACTAATGTCAAAGGGGGAGATTGTTAATCTCTCAATTCTGTTGATGATTAGTGACCAACACTTAGTCATTCAATTAGGCAGTTTTAGTTGGCTATCACTGTGGCCGAGCTAAAACTATGCAAGGCCGAGCAACATTGCCGAGAATTTTTCAGTTTGCCTAGTTACATTGCTGAGCCAAGTAGAGACAGGGATGTTAAATGCCGAGCAAGACAGTTTTTGTATACTTTTCAAGATTGATACAAACTTCAAGGATTAGTGATCCAATCAACTCATATAAGCATTTTGGGCTGACTTATGTATGCATTTAATATTCTTCAACTAAGTTAGTTATGCATTTAATTGTTTTATCCTATGCATGACTCATTGTAAACATTTAATTGTTTTACCATCAAGGAATGGATATTGGATCTTGATTGTTGATCTAGATCTCACTATTAGATTTGTATAGCTATATTAGATTTCTTTGAAAACCTATTTTGTGTGTGTAAGAGATAGTAGAGAAATTGTCTAAGTGACTGCATTTTGAAGTAAAATGCACAAAGGGTTATTTTTTTGTTCAGAAGCAGAGATCAAGCAGAGTATAACATAGTGAACAGCAGAAAAGAGAAATATTAGATTATGAGATCATAGAAGGTACTAAAAAGAGGAGATCTATCATCAACATCAGAGTGCACATCGAAGGATCAATACTTGAGACATTTTAATCATTGTATCAGGTGAAAATCTCTTTACAGAGTGGTTCTAGCAGACCTTTCTTAAATCTCCTAACAGAGTGCTTACTTCATTGTAAGTTTCAAATCCTTTCACAGGGTAGATTGTAATGATCTTAAACTCTTAATAGGGCAGACCTTTAACAGGGTAGATTACATTTTGTAATCAACATTTGTAACCTTAATAGGTACACTTTATTATTGCAGTAGTGGAGAATTTTGTGGGTGTCATCCCCACCCCAATTTTACCTATTTGGGTTTCTGGGTTACCAAGTTATTGTGTTATGTGTTATTTATTTCATTGTATGATTGTTATCTGAGATTACTGAGGTTACTTTAGATTCATGTGTATGGATGTGGATCAAGTTTACTTTAAGTGTTTAATTTTGAAGATCTAATTCACCCTCCCTCTCAGTATCTTGCTTTCCCATTATTATATTTCCAACAGATAATATAGTATGTTGCCATCAATGCCAAAGGGAGAGATTAATGACATGTAACTGATTGAATGTTTGATAATGTTAAGTTGAAGATAATGCAAGGCATTAAATCAATTAGTGGTTTGTATTGTCATTGATGTCAACTTGATATCATCTGTACGGTCATGTACATAATGCCAAAGACTTCAGAGAATCAATGGAACAAAGATTATTCTTTCAACAATGCATAAAAGTCAAGTATTCACTAAGTGATAGACAAAACTGAAAGAGTGCACACCATCAATAAAGGCAAAGAAAAATTCACAGTAATGCCCGACGAGCAGAAGATAGTGTTTCCCAATGAAGAAAAATCATAGTGTTGCCCGATGAGTAAAATCCAAGGATGCCCGATGGACGGAGATCCCAAAGCTAACTGGAGTCACACCGACAGAACTAGAAGTTGTCACTGACAACTAACTACAGAGTTGACCTATAGAATTGACTGACAGAACAAAGAGTTTAGAAAACAACAAAATATCTAGCTGGCAGAGCTTAAGGATAGACTTAACTGGTTGTTTTATTTGTTTTATTCAACCAGAGTTAAGTAATTTATTTAAAGAAGATTTGTATAGTTGGCAAGAAGATAACTACGAGATAAATCAGGAGTTAAAGCTGTAAATCAAATCTGTTGAATTTTTTTTCACCCCAAGAATCAAGAATTAAGGAATATCATGTCTATATAAGAGACAAGCATAATTCATTTTGATAAGAAATCACATACATGGAAGGGGAGTGAATAGAAAGAGGATGCTAAAGAGAAACTGATAAAGGATAACTTCATACAGTCCTGATCAATCAAGCTAAAGGAGAGCTAAATTTTTTTGTAGACACCGATGAACACTGAAGCACAACATCGCAAAGCAGAAAGTGTGGAGCAGAAGGAATTAAATTAATACATTGATCACAGAGGTATTGTACTTAAATAGATCTGAAAATCTGCAATTCAAGTTGCATTAGAAATAGGTCATAGTGTTTTAGTTTAACCATTGAAGCATCAAGTCTCTTAATAGAGCAGGACTTAACCGTCTTCTATAATTGAGGTATATCTTAAAAGATTGCCAAAAAGGTTGATTCATGAAAGTAGCATTGAATTTGCATAAAGCCTATTGATAGCCTAAGAAGAAGGTTGATTCAAGGATGGTAGCAAGATTTTCCTAAAGCCTATTGACAATCTAAGAAGGAGGTTGATTCAAGGATGGTAGTAAAATAGATGCGAGATACTAAGTGACAACCTCTATGTATAAAATCCTCTAAGAAGGTCACACTTAATAGTGTGTTTGTAACCTTTAACATGGTTGGCTCCTAATAGGGCTCACTTTAGAAGAGTGAAAATTTTGGGTACCGGTCCTAGTGGTTTTTCCCTTAACAGAGTTTCCACATTAAAATCCATGTGTTATGTGTGTATGGTTTATTACTTTACTATTTTACATTTCACATATGCATTTCTGGATTGATTGGTATACTCTGCATATTTACTGAGTACTGGTAAATAGTTTTACTGCTTATTAGTTATCAAGGAAAATAATGATAGACAAGGCAAACTGACAGATAGTTAATTATTATAAGTATTTCATGGAATACATCTTGTAGGGACTTAATAATTTGAGGATTGTTGATTGGTGGTTAGTGATTAAAGGATAAAAATTTGAGGCCACTGATTCACCCCCCCTCTCAGTTATTACTAACACTTTGTCTACAAGCTAATATGATATAAAATTAGAATAACATATCTCAAGAAGGCCCAATTTTTGTCTCATCTAGCATCTACATGGAGTAGAATACATGTAAATAATACCCATTTCAGTCCCCATACAAAATAAATTATTCACCTAGTCTAGAAATATTTTGGCTCCATCTCTTCTCAATAACCACTCCTCATAGGGATGACAGAAAGCTTGGAAAAAATGAAGGCCCATCTTATAGTGGTAGCACCTTCTTTTCTTCACATGACACCCAAACCAACATGCCCATTGCTATCATCCACCATGATGAAGGCTTATAATCTTGTTCTCTGCCTGCAAGAAAGAGGAGGCACTTACATGATAGCACCTTATTCCAGCAATACCTTCTCAAAACAATCTTCCTAGAGTTCGTACCAGCGCAAAACAACATATGCAACCTACCTCTGCACTCTGCACCTTCCACCAGGTTCGTCAGTGCTCTCTTGATATTGGCCCATGGGCTCTTTGAATCACCTATCGATGTGTATCAGTACTATTATGTTTTCCTCTTGGAATCTAAATTGATCAGTGAGACAATTTTACATTCTCTTCACATTATTTAGACTTCTCCTTGTGTTCTCACACTAAGAATGCATGAGAATATTGCACATGAAAGAGTTTCACTTTACACCAAATCCATGAATCTATGTCAAGAACAAGGCTTTTTTTCAAAGAAAATATCAACCAATCAATATAGAAGCTACACCAAAAGAGGATTCCCATGCCTTGCACTTTATTTTGGCAATTTTATATTAAGAACATATGATACTGTTGTCCAATATATTGCATACTAACAATATATTTCAGCAATCACCAAGTCCCAAGTGTCCTCTAGCGCATGCTTCAACAAGTTCAATCTAACCATGCAAAAAAAATATTTCAACCCTATGAAGATTGTTGAAAAAGATAACAATTCTAGCACCTTCTCTCTCTTTGGATATCTAAGGCTCTCATACCAATTGTTAAAATAATCAAACAAATTGGGAATGCACAAATTATGCACAAAGACAAATATTTTAACTTGGTTTGCCAATTTGGCTACATCAATAGAAAAGAAGTGTAGGAAAGTTTATTATTATTGCAGCTTCCATACATAGGGTTTTTCCCTCATCTATATACAATGGTCTTTAATAGAAGATGAAGAGACAAAGACAAGAAGATTAAATGAACAATCAGAATTCACAATCCAACATTTTTCATGGTGATTAAAAGGCATTTCTAGATAGGGTTGTTGAGGTAGTTGGTAAAAGCTTGTTAATGGAAGGGGTCATAATAAAAATGAAATAATTTCTCATTTTAATTATGCAACTTGGTTTTTGTGTTCAATTTATTCATGTAAAGCCCTACCCACTATGAGAAATGTGTAGATTATTGAAGAACATTAAACAATATTTCAGCACAGACACTTCTTCCATCAAATTATTACCCATCGTATTGAATTTAGATTGTGACAGAGGCTCAACAGCCAATAATGAGTAGGTATCAAATACTGAAAGTTCCACATTTTAGTATAATTATGACTAAATGAAGGGTTAAATATCTGGAAGACTCAAACAATGAAAAATAATAGACCATACTATTGAGGCTCAACAACTAATTATGAGGAGGTATCACATACCGAAAGTTCCACATTTTAGTATACTTATGACTAAATGAAGGGTTACATCTATGGAAGATCAAATAATGAAAAATAGTAGACCATGCTATTGTAGGTCATGTCTCATGTTTATTGTTAGATTTGAGTTCACTAAATAAGGAAGGGGAGATCAAATAGAGATTTTATATATGTAAAATTTATTTTGATGGCACTTAGCCATTTTGTTGTCTTTTGTCATAGTGTTGTTCGCTAAGTCTTGTCTCTCACTATTTTCATTTATTATATTTGGCTCTAGTGGTTCTATTTTTCTCATAAGTGAACTTTGTTATAATCTATCTCGAGACTTCCTCAATATAATACAAAAAGTTTATGTTTTAATGGGTAAATATATGTTAGTATTTATGAGCTTACTTTCAATACTAATTATTGAATTTTACATACATAAGTTTTATTGAATTTCAAATTATTTTGATTAGATAAATTAGGAGAGAGACTAAACTCTTTACAAAAAACAACTACCTAGGTGGACAAGGGGGAGAAACTCATAAGAAGTGAGACCATCGAAACCAAAAAAAGAGGGAACCATCTTTTGAAAGAGGCTTTTGACCAAAGCAACTAACTGGAAAGAATAAGGTTCCCTACATGACAGAGGATCACCTAATTAGAATAAAGGAGTTTAGGAAGGAACCTCAAACCATGTTCTTAAAAAACCACCCTTGCACTAGAGCAAATATAGTCAAATTACTATTTCTAATAGTGTCTAATTACTATTTAATTTCTAATTGTTTCTAGATATAACTTAATTTCTAAGCTAAAGAAAAACTCATTTTCCTTGAACAAAATATTAGAGAAGAATGGCCAATTTTCTCAAAGTTTCCTTATACTAGAATAGGTCATTCAACGATTGAATTGTGCTTCTCTAAATTATATATTTGATGAAGAAGAAATGAAATCGTATGTGTTAATATCTCTAAATTATGGTGATGTAGAAAATAAAAATTCTAGTAATGCAAGGAAATGAATATGATTGTTCATTAATTAGATTTTAAATTGGGGTAATTTAAAGAGTTCAGTATGATTGTTAGTCAATTAGATTTTAAATAATCATACAATGTTGAATCAAGTAATAAGTAATCTTTTGAATCTAATGAGTACTGTTAGGAGTTTTTTTAACTCTATTAATTATGTTGTAAGTTGTAAATTTTGTTTTCTTTATAAGTTTTAGAATTTTATGATCTGGTTTATTTTTGAATCATATAAAGTAGTTGGATGAGATTACTATTGTAGTCTTCTCTCTGAAAAATTCTTGTCCTATATCAATCTAGTTTATTAGAAGAAGCTTAATTAAAAATTAAAAATTATACAATCAAATAAAAAATAGATGAAAAATGATGAAGATGCATGAAAATATGTCTAGCGAAATTTAGATGTCTACACACATGAAATTGAACTTGTGTATGTAGACATGAACTATTATAAATTTGATGATAAAACATAATTTTTTTTTATCAAGATTTTGATGTTTCAAGTATAATAAGGTAGTAGTGTTTAATAAACCTTTAGGAGAATCTATTGAACTATAAGGGTCATATTCTCTTCCATCCAATTCCTAGGTGAACTAATTCAACAAGGACTATAAACTAAGATTGAGGGAAAAAACTTTCAGTGTGATTTTAGAATGTGTTGGTGAAATAATCTTTCTTCTTTTGCAGTTGAATTATATATGATCTTAAAGTGAATCCCAACCTTGCTCACCCCTTTGCCTCTCCTCCCTCATTTTCTATTTATCTCTCTTTCATAGATGTTCTAAATAGATTAGGGATAGTTATTAAATGCACCATCATAGAATGTAATTTGGAATAAATTGTCTTTTAGTTGACTATAATTGTTTAAGAGAGAGAACATAAACTCAAATTAATAAATTAAATCAAAATGTTTAAAATTTAAATTTATAATTATGCCAAAGGAATTTATTATTTGATATGAAAGACCTAACTTTTGATATCAATAGTTCAACATTTATAAAAATGAAGGACGACCATTGCAATTATTTTGTTCATCGATTTTTTTACTTTTGCATAGTGAAAAAACTAATGTTCGATAGAACTGTGAAAAGATGGCTTGAGCATCTCAAGTGGAAAAAATGATTTGTACATGAATTCAATGGTACATAAAGTACACATGTTTTGAACTTCATTTTTTTCACATCACTCTTTCAAAAAATTGTCATCATCATTATTACTACAGTCCTTTTATTGTCTACGATTTGCCTTATATAACATTTGGATATTACAAGTTTTATTAATATTTCCTCAAAGAAGTATGTACGGGGTTTTTGAGCTTTATCTAATTAATAATGATCCTTTAATGTTTTGGATTTTTAATTTTCAATTATAAGTTGAATGTATCTGGTTTTGAATTTTAATTAATCAATATTCATAATTTAAAGTGTATTAAAATTTACTTTTAATTAATAAATATTTTGGTCAAATTTTATAATACCTTTTAAATTTTAATTGATTCATATTTATGATCAAATGTATTGGATTTTTATTTTTAATTATTAAATATTTATGGATAAATATATTTTGTTTGTGATTTTAATTAAATATATTAATAATACTAATATCATAATTTAATTGTGTGTGTGTGAATTAGTGGACCTGTTATTTGCAACACGACACTTCAATAGATCATTATATTAGAAGAAAAGCATAAAAAGCAAGCGTTTGAAGCTAAATACTAAAACCGGTCTATTGCTTCCTATCTAGGAGGAGTTTGAAGAATGCCATAATCATGCCATCAGATTATGCACAAATCAGTGACATATACAACCTAAGAATGGAAGATTTGAATGAAAAGTAATCTAAATGCTCACTAAACATGCATATTAGCTCTAAAAATGAAGATAATAACAATGCATAATATCAAAACTACTATGCAATATGAATTCACAATTAATCTAATCAACATAATAATGCTTTTGAATTCTAAAATTAAGGGTCATTTGAGCTCAAAAACTAATTCTATTTATAGAAGAAATGAGGAGAGAGAGGGGGGACAAGGGTCATTAATGGAGGTGTAAAAGCCATTAATGAGGTGTAAGAGGAATTAATGTCAAAGACATTAATGAGGCATGGTGGAGGGAATATGTATTAAATGCAAGCATTTAAGAGGCATGGTGAGGGGTGTAAGTCCAAGCTTGATAAGGTGGACTTAGAGGGAGTCAAGCTTGAGAAATTTGACTTTCTCAAGTGGATTGGATTCCTAATCACGGGATTAGGAATGTGACAACATTAGGAAATGGGTTAGGATATGATTAAAATTAGGATTAGGCTTAGCATGGGGGGAATAGGTTGGGATGGGTTTGAACCCAAGGTTAAGGTGGTTGAGATAGGTTAGGCTAGGGTTAAGTGGGATATTAATGAAATGAATTATAATTAATATATTCACTCAAAAATAGGAAAATTAATTATTTAATCTTTTTATTAATTTAGATAATTAATTAGCACTATAGTGAATTAATTAGATTAATTTAGGCTACAAGATAGGCTTTGCAAGTGTGGTAAAAGCACAAAGTTGTGTCATGTTTCAGGACCACTTACCAGCATAGCTAAATTTGAGAATTTCTAAATAAAAATTAATTTTCATCAAGCATATGGTCTAGCTAGATTCATTCTAGCTAAGCTAGATAAGTAGTTAAACTTTTCCAGTTGGAAATGTCTATTAAATGCATGTTTTATACCAATTACCAAAGAAATAAAATTATTTCAGAAAATTGATGTTTCAATAAACCCTACTCTTTTTAATGATATTTTAAAAAAATATTTAAAAAAATATTTAAAAAAATACCCTGTTTTAGAGCTCAGAGTCAAGATTATTGTCATCTAAAGTTTATGGCATTTTGATCAGATCTAATATATTATAATGTCAAAATACAACAAGTAGGTATTTTAACATTTGAGAAGATGTTGCTTCAAATAAATAAAAAATGGTAAATCATATCAAAAAGGTTTAAAATTTATATTTAACACTAGAGGAGAGAGTCCTCTTCAAGAATACGTAATTTTTTTCTCAATGGTGTAGATTTGATAGGGAAAATTTGGTGGGAGATGAAAACTGTCGATTTTAGATAAGTTCAAATTTGAACAGTTATAACGGAGAAAATATACATTGAAAACCAGTATTTCTTCTTTTCTGTACTAGCTATACATTTTATCTATAACATATTTTAAAATCAGAGGAAAAATAGATTATTTGCATATACTTGTTTGGTGGGAACTAGACCCCAGATTTTTAGTAGTTTTCAACAATTAAAAAATGGACTTCAAAATTAAAAAAAAAATGTCAATTCTTATTCATAAAAAATTTAAAAAATTATAGGCATAAACTTCATCCTTTTGTACACATTTCATCATTTTGTATCATCCCCAAATTCTAAATACAAATGTCACTTTTTATGTTGTTAAAGTTGAACAATTTGCATGTTGTGGTCCTTTTCCTTTATAAAAGTGTGACACAGGTTTGTATTTTTACCCACCTACTTGATTAGATACAATAGGGATTTATTTAATTCCTTTTAAATTAATTTCCTTAGTCATGTTTTGATTTGAATTAAAATTGATTTGATTTAATTGGCTTAGGTGATTAATACAATTTAGTGATTAGATCACTTAGGAAATTAAACCTAATTTGAATGAATTATACTAGCCGATTGAAGAGTTGTCTGGACATAATTGGGGGTATGATCACACTTAGGGAAAATAGGGTCTATAATTAGAGAAGACCAAATTAGGGTGGTTATATTTGGCCCTCTTTGAATTGATGTGCAAACATCACATTGATTCAAAGAATTTTATTTTTATTTTTGACTTCAGAAAGATTGAGAATTTCGCTACGATTGAACAAAATGCTTGATGAGATCAGTCTCGCACTTGTTTGAACTAAATTGATAGAATTGACTTTGAACTTGATCAAACAAAGGTCAATATGCAAAGATCTTAAAGATACCAATTGTGAACTTGGTTGTCATCCAGAGATTGATAATATTGATTCTGAACTTGTTTGTCATCCGAAAGTCAGTATGAAGCTGCCAGGAGCTTAATAAGAATCTAAGAAAAAAGTAGACATAGGAAATCCAGCTTGTGAGAACCGAAGCCTTTAATCCAATAATTATGACTTAGTCAAGGAGTCATCATGCCTTTTATTTTTTTCGATAACGAAGTCATTTTTAATATTTTTTTGAGCAAGAATTTGATTGATGTTAGTGTGCTCATGCCCCCTTGGGAACAAAGTCGAAGGAAAGAATAAAATCCCTTTGTTGAAATGGTGTATCACTTGCAGGGAATGGTTAGGTTAAGAAATAATGGAGTAGACGAAGTGAAGAAATGGGGGTGTGTTAAGAGTAAACACATGAGAACCAAGTTAATTACGGGAAAATGTGAGTGGTGAGACTGATAAAATGATGTCGGACCAAGATTTTTTATGAAATGTGCAATTTGATAGATTTTTGGAATAGATGGAGCAATTCTACATTTTCAGGAGCTGTCACAAAAATTTTACTATGCTGCGTAAAATACCTTAGGTACCTTCAATTTGGTTCCCGATTGATCAAAAAGAGAACAAAATTGGAGTTTCAGTTGTCGGGGAGGAGTTTTGGAACCCCTAAATAGCTCAAAAGACCAATATATATCTCAAAAATCACCATTTTACTATTCATTTTCACTTTTTCCCATAGTAAGTTCTAGAGCTCTGTAGAGGAGATGGTGGTCCCAATCAGGAAGCATCATTTTGAGCTCAGTTGTCAACATCAGTGCCTGACCGACTATGCACCTCTGATAAGTACTCGTAAAACTACCTCGTGAATTTGGTATTTTTCATTTTCATGCTTTCTGGTATTTGTTATAGCCTTTTGAATTCTAGGTCAAATCTAGGATTCTAAATCGCACACTGCTAAACCTGTGTCGTATTTAGTTTTTTCTGGATCACATCTTGTTGTCCCAGAATTCTGCATCACATCCAATATTTCCTGGATCGTATCTGGTTTGCCCCATTTTGGCTTAGTTTAGAATATGGAATTAGGGTTATGTTGTACCCTCTCTTTTTAGGATTGTACCCCATTTTTGGGGTCACATCTGGGATTTCCAAGATCATTCCCAGCATTCTCCATTGCACCCTATTTTTCCAGGATCACATCTAGGAAAAGAAATTGCACCTTGTATTTCTAGGATCACATCTCATTTTGAGACTTATAATTTTTGTCAATTGTGAACTGTCTTCTCTCTGTGGACCGTGAAGCACTTAGCTGGTTATGTCTCTGCCTTTTTGTCATAGATAGAACACTGATATATATTTGTTAATTTCCATCTTTGTAAATTAGGTCAATTTTGAGGTAGTATCATTTCAAGGGACATACCTAGGGTGTGTTCTTTGCTTGGCCAGACTACTGATAGATGATGAGCGGGACGTAGTGGCTCATGTAGGATTACGATCATTGATTGGTTTACCTGATATTCAGGTAAATCAAGGTTTGTTGACTGCTCTTACCGAGAGATGACACTCAGAGCACAACACCTTCCATCTCCTGACCAGGCAAATGATAGTCACACCTGAGGACATGTGGTGTATACTTTGAGTTCCAGTGATGGGTTGTAAGGTATGATTTGAGGCAACTTCTGTCATTGCCATTGGTGCAGCTCATCGATTCTTCCAGGATGATACTATTTCTCAGAGACATATTTCATGGGATTATATGTGTGATCACTATGATTTTCTATCTATATACTTGGCAAGAATGATTGGTGGTGTCCTGATGCTAGACAAAGGACAACAGAGGTTTCTTGTAGGATGGGTGGATATGCTTGAGTAGATGGTCGTCTCTAGATAGAGATTTGCATGGGGTAGCTATATTATGACCCACATGTATCAGGAGCTCCATGAGATTTTTTATCAGTATACCCAGAGCATGACTATAGGGATCTTGATTCTACAGATCTAGGATTGGGAGCACATCCCATTGACATGACCTATTGTAGATAGGAAGTGAGCACCAAAGTAGCCATATGTATATATGTACGCAGGTTTGATTCAACAGCCCCATCTGGGAAAGGTAGAGTACTAGTGGTGTAGGGCACCTCCCTATATGATGTTTTTGAATTCTTTTGGTTTGGTTTAGGTTGTGTTGTGTGTTTGGGAATAAGTTCCAATGGGTTAGATACAGTGATAGTTTAACTTCATGTGTGTAAGGGCCTTAGTGCTCATTAGGAATTTTGGGTCATTTTGGCTTCAAATTGTGAAAAGTTTCCATTTTAGTGAAATATGGGTTAGAGGTATGTTTTAGGACCCTAAATATCTTATTTAGGGTCTTAGAATTAAACATCAATCATCGAGTTGACGAACAAGGTCAAAATACTCAAAATACAAAATGTTGCTTGCAACTTTGAAAAGTTGCTCGAGCAACTTTTACAAGATTTGGAAAAATGTAGTTAGAACTAATGTAACTACCCCATGCTCGGTATATGAGCATGGATTTGATGCTTTGAAGAGGTTAATCATATTTTGGATTGAAACATTTACTTATGGCACCCCTATACGGATGACTATATCTACATTTGTGTAATCTACATTGTATCTTTGCTACTATACAACTATGTACAGGTTGGCATAGGTGATTAGGCTCCATGAAAGTGTAGTGTTTTCCTTTAGCTTCCATATGTAATAGATAGTTTTTTCTGAAGTTCAGTAGGTGTTAAGTTACAATTTTTTGAAGGTCACTGGTCTAACAGAGACAAAACAGTGCTACCTAGCTAGAAATGGCTCTAACCTAAAACCCCTATAGTGGAATTGATTGAAACCATGGAGGGAGTAGGGTTAGGTTCTATAGATAGGTTTTTGGTTTTCTTTTTGGTTTTTTCAATGGATTTTATAGGCCAGAAGTGAAGCCCTATGGCTGACTAGTGAAACCAGGTGAGCCAGGATAGGGAGAAGAAATAATTTGATCGAGAACCCATGAAATTTTGGGAAAGAATTAGTGGCATTTGTAGATGCACTAGATATTATCCTAAAATTATTTGAAGGTGGAAGGAGGTTAATCAAATATTGGAGACAAGTTTCACAATTATTCATGCTGACTGGTCTAGAGGACTAATTAATAGGCTATAATCTAGGGCTTGTAAGAGATTAGGGTTTTGGGTGCTTTCAAAGGTCAGGGTTTTGGATTCTGATATTTTTGGGTGATGTCTTGAAGATTTTCAAGTTTTTTTGTGGATTCATTTGGAGATTTTGGGAGCATTTGGCCAAAATCGGTGAAAATAGACCTAATAAGAGTTAAACAATTAGGCCTCCTAGTGAAGTAATGACCAAATGGTTTGGTAAAGAGTCTTGCAGTATTGGACTGGATGTAGAATGACCAAGAATGGGTCTAGAAGTGTATTAAAGGTCTTGGTGAATGTGTGAGAAGATCCTAGGAAGAGGATTGCCGATCTAGGTGGAGTTTTAGTGGAGGAAACTAGTTGGACTAGTTAAGATTAGAAATCTTGGAGTCTTCTAGAAACCAACTATAGCTTAGAGGAGAAGTTGGTAGAGAGGGTCTCGAAGATCCTAATTGGAGGAAGATCCAACAAAGAACAACCATTGGATGGTTGGATTTTTCAAACAAGCACCTTGGAGTGAGAAAAATCTCTAGATTGTCAAACCCTCTGTATCAACTGGCGGCATCTTTTTGATGATATGACAGAGCTATTATGGCAGCCATATTTGGATTGTGAGGAGTGGGCCTCTAATGGTAGACAGGTTCCATTTTTATTCTAGAGTAGGTACCTGATCAGACCTACTAGATACATTATAGAGTGCTTCATACATACTCGGGTATTGAGACAGTTTGGTCGTCAACAAGGTAGGAGCCAGGATGTGATAGTATATGCTAGAGTTCGTGATGAGGCACCATTGTCAAGCACCTAGCTAAGATATGAGACTACGCATCAGGAGATTAGAGATATGGTCAAAATTTATTGGGATATTTAGCTTGATTTTGCAGATGCAGGTTGTTTGGATGGATACGCAGTAGAGATGCTTCAGTATCCATTTCCATGGTTTACAGTTCTAGAGGAGGCCATTCCTCGTATAGAGGACCCTATAGATTAGGATCCTAATGATCATTTGGTGAGAGGTAGAAGAGGAGCACAGAGAGATAGGTGTTCTAGGAGAGGGCGAGATTGAGGTAGATATGGTAGGCATCCTCCTCCAGATGATGGGGACGATGATGGAGATGACAAGGGAGGTGGTGTTGTGGGTGGTATGGGAGAGGTGGCGAGTGGTAGTGGAGAGGGTTGGCACACCCAGTTTAGATTTTTTTCTCCTAGGATGGACCCAAGGCCTCTACTTATACAGGAGCAATAGAGACAGTAGAGATAATAAAGGTAGTATCATCAGCAACCACAGGATAGATCACAGGATAGGCCCTTAGGGCAGGATTCTGGTAGGGGTTCAGGTAGGGATGGAGATCCCTTATCACAATGTGAGTAGGAGTGAGAGAAGCTTAGGGACAGGATTATTGTATTGGAGGCTAGGATGACTGCAGCAAATGCTAGGATCACTATAGAAGATGCCTTGCTTGCTGATAGAGATAGACAGCTGGAGAGGCTTAGAGAAGAGAGAGATACATAGGATTTGACTCTAGTGCATCAGGTGTAGAGAGAAACATATTATTATTCCTTGTATCATGTCACAGAACTAGAGGGACAGAGAGTTGTATCATTTTCATGGTTGGAACAGCAGTCAGAAGGGGCCATGCCTCCTCCAGAAGTTCCATTTGTACCACCTCCTCCTCCTCCAAATTAGGGAGAGGGGGAATCAAAGTTGATGTTGTATCTTGTCACATATTTTTGAGATTATATTGTATATTTGGATCCTTCTGAGATCATTCTTTTGTACAATGACACTTTATACATGTATATCTAATTCTTCCTATCATTTTGATACTCTGATACTCTTTGTGTAGACTTGTGCCATATTTTTTATCTGTACCATGATTATATATATATCTGATATAGTTGTTTATGATTCTGACATGTTTTATGCATTCTATGTGCTTTGATAGATGTTGTTGCCCATGCGATTGTATCTTGGTCTTATGATGAGTTAGATTTGTAGATGATGACATCATTTATGTGTTTGGATATATCACTAATAAAAATATGTTTTAAATAATACTATGTGAATATGAAAATGTATGTTTTTGAGTTTTTCTTATGCAAGTAAAATGTATGGATGCACTTAGGATGTAGAAATAAAATGCTATGCATAAATGTTGTGTTTTTGTATTTTTCTTCTATCTCATTTTATGGATGCAAAACGTATGCTATGGATGTGCAATGATATAAATATCAGTAATATTGAATTGATGTAATTAACTTGGATTTAGAAGAAAATTGAAATCATTTTGAGCTGAAATTTCTTATGCTTTTGTTTCTTTCAAAAATGAGGCATGCAATCTCTAAATGTAGCTATATGCAGACTCTTAGGACTTGTCACTGATTTGCAGATATTGTATCTTTTTTATCATCATTGGGCTCTTTTTGGAACGGATACCACTTGATAGTACAACCATCACTAATACCCACTGATATTATGAAAGTATGAATACTATGTTTATTGGATGAAATATCAAAAATAGACTTAGGCATCAAGGCATAGAAGCCAAGATGACAAGCTAGTCACCTTCCTTTTACTATATTAGAATCTGTGTAAGGTAAGCTATTGGACCCGCAATGACCTTGAAAAATCATATCCTTGGGTAAATTATGCTTCGTATACATTAGTGAGAATCTGAGTTAGAAAATAGACAAGGAAATTATTTCAACCTTACCATAGTTTACACATAACAAAGATCGAGATATATGTGGCTATCCACTCAAGGTGGCAGCTCTTACCATAAATATCCAAGTTAGGTGAAATTCATAGGATCAATTGGAACAATCATCATACATAGAAAACAAAGAAAATGCTATGTCCCCTGTCCTTGCGACTCTTTGTCTTTGCACAGGCATCATGGAGTAACTCAGAACACATAACAACCATCAATTGAGAATCAATCAAAGAAAACTCATAACTACTTATATGCCCCTAGTTAAAGCATCATCAGAACATAAACGAGTTATAATCAAACCAAGATCAAATTGTTTTTAAGTAGTATTGAGAAATACTATTGATTCATTTTTCAAGCACAGTAGAGATTCATCAATCAAAATTTTGTAATGTAAGAAATATGGCTCCCATCTCTGTGTATAACCTTGTTCTAGTTTGCAATCTAATGTAGATCTTAGGAACACCATTTAGGTTAGTGTAATGTTGGTGCCATCCTTGTTTCCTGAAAGTGAAAATTTGGTGCAAGCATCGAGAAGCATTGAGCCACAATACAAATGATCCTAGGATAACCTAGTAGACACAACCTAACATGCTAGCAAAGATGCCCCTAGTGCAGAATGATTTGTTCCCTAAGACAGAAATGCAGATAAATCCCAAGAAAGGATAAGATGTTTGTAAGGAATCAAATGTCAAATTTTAGCACAGGTGTAATCATGAAGGCTTAGTATCAGTAATGCATTGATAGATAGAGTTCAAAATACAAGTGACACCTGATTTTCAGGTTTTCACCACTTGGCAAAAAAAAATTATTCTTTTTGCTACTAGGATGCCTGTTTCACCAGGTTGTCATTAAGGCACTTTTCTCTTTTTCATTTTTTTTCCTTTTTTTTCTTTTTTGAATTTTTTGTAGTATCAAGGTGCTTGTTTTCTAGGTTTTCACCAAGGATACCTTTCTTTAGGACATTTTCCACTATTTTTGGATTTCTTCAGGATCAATTTTCTAATTTTTTGGGTATTTTCTGAGTCTTCCAGTGTACAGGCTCTGTTAGCCAAACATCAAGCATAGAACCACTTCAAATGTAGAGTATTGATAGGATCTAGAAGGACATCTCCCTCAGGTGTAGCTAGATGATAGGCTCCATTCCCAAAAGTATCAGTGATGACATAGGGTCCTAGCCAGTTAGGTTCAAACTTTCCTTTCTGCTCTCTGTTAGGTTGGTTTTTAGGATACTCCTTTAGGATGAGATCCCCCACTTGAAATTGGCATGGTTTGACATTTTTATTGTATCCTTTGGACATTTTTACTTGGTACATCTTCAGATGATCAAACTCCTATAGTCTACGCTCATCAAGTAATTCTAGTGCATTCACCCTATCGATGCGGTATTGCTCATCAGTAACAAGACCTTGTAAAGATATGTGAAAAGATGGGATTTCAACCTTAATAGGTAGTACTTCTTCAGTGCCATATACTAGGGCAAATGGTGTGGCTCCATTCGGTGCTTTGATGCTTGTTCTGTAGGCCCATAGTGCCAGATTTAGTTGTAAATGCCAGACTCTCGCAGACTTTCTCATAGTTCTGTGTAGGATCTTGAGAATATTCTTGTTAGATTCCTTGGCTTGTCCATTACCTTCAAGATAATAGATTGAGGATAAATTTTGCGTAATGTGGAACTATTCACAAAGGTCATCAATGTCTTGGTTTTTAAATTGGCCCCCATTGTCTGTTATAATTGAAGAGGGTATCCCATATCTTCAGATAATGTAGTTCAAGATGAACATAGCCACCTCTTTGCCAGTGGCTTTGATTAGTAGCACAACCTCAACCCACTTCATGAAATAGTCAGTGGTTTTAATGATGAACTTGTGTCCATTTGAAGAATTAGGATATATTTGTCCAACCAAGTCAAAGGCTCACTGCTGAAATTGCCAATGTGTTATGAAAGGTATAAGTTCTCTAGTAGGAGCATGGATGAGATTTCCATGTATTTGGCATTTATGACATGTTTTGGAAAATTGAATAGCATCTTTTTCCATTATAGGCCATTAATAGCCTACTCTGAGCAGTTTCTTTTCTAGTGAAAAGCCATTGGAATGTGATCCACATATACCTTTGTGGACTTTTTTTAATGTGTGATCTGACTCTTCATTTTCTAAACATCTAAGAAGTGTACTATCAAGACCTCGTCTATATAAGTTATTAGTTATGAGAACACAATGTGATGCTTTCCTAATTAAGGCTCACTTTTCATTTCTAGATAGATCATTGGGAATAGTTTGCTCAGTTAGGTAAGCAATGATTTTAGCATACCGAGATTGGTCTGGGGTATTCAAAGCACAAATTACTTGGTATTCAGGGGTATCAAAAGTTGGGTAGGATAATTATTCCACCAATAATTCATAGCAGAATTGATGTTCATCCAGTTGTAACATGGATGCCAATGTAGCCATAGCATCTGCAGCTTTATTCTTTATTCTGGGTACTTGCTGGAATGTGATGAAGACAAAGTACTTCTTTAGGTCATCTACCAATTACTTGTAGGGCATCAACTTATCATCTTTCATCTGATAATCTCCATTGACTTGATTGATATTGATTTAGGAGTCACCATACACGTGTAACACTACGATTTTCCATTCCATGGCAAGCTTAAGACCATTTACCAATGTCTCATATTCAGAAATATTAAATTTTTGCATGGAAACACCAGTTTGTAAGACTTGGCTATCTTGTAGCCTTGAGGAGTTATGAATAGAACCCCTACTCCAGAGCCTTGTTGCGTGAAAGAACCATCAAAGTACATTTTCCATGGGTACTCAGTTAAATGCATAATTGTTTCATCAGGAAACTCAATCCTTAAAGGTTCATCATCTTGGAGTGGTGAATCAGCTAATTGATCTACGATGACTTTTCCTTTAATAGCCCTCATGTCCACATATTCAATGTCAAATTTTCTCAGAATGATGACCCACTTTTCTAGACATCCTATTAATTCTATTTTTCTTAGGAGATAATTCAAAGGATCTATCTTTGCAATGAGCCTTACTGTATGTGATAGAATGTAATGCCTTAGTTTTTGTGATGCAAAGACAATCGCTAAGCTTTCTTTCTCAATAATTCTATAATGAGTTCATAGGAGACTAGTGTTCTACTGATGTAGTAGATTGCTCTTTCTTTCTTAGTTTCATCCTCTTGTGCGAGCAAGACTCCTAGTGATGTGGTTGTAGCTGAAATATATAGGAGTAATGTCTTTCCATGAATGGGTTCCATAAGAATAGGAGGAGTAGCTAGGTACTCTTTTAATTCTGTGAAGTTGGCTTCACAATGTTCATACCATTTGAAAGTGACCCCTTTATGTAGTAATTTTGTAAAGGGTTGTGCTCTATCGGCAAGTTGTGACATGAACCTCCTGATTGATTAAAGTCTCCCTTGTAATGTTCTCATTTGACTAATGTTGCATGGAGGACTCATCTCTAGTATAGCCTTGACTTTGCCAGGGTCTAGCTCAATTCCTTTCACTGAAACAATAAATCCTAAGATCTTTCCTGATTGGACCCCAAAGGCATATTTCTTTGGATTGAGCCTGAGTTGAAATTGCTCCATACGATCCAATATCTTCCGCAAGTCAGCGATATGAGTGCTCCTTTCCTTTAATTTAGCTAATGTATCATCCACTTAAGATATCATGGAATATAGTAGTCATGGCTCTTTTATATGTAGCACCGACATTGTTTAACCAAAATAGCATGATGTTCTGGGAAAAGGTACCCCATGCACATCTAAATGTAGTCTTCTCTTGATCTTCGGGACATGCCTTGTATGGATCCATTCTATGTAACCAATGACTCTGATGAATCCAGGTTTCAAAAATTTCTCTAGCTCTTCTTTTACTAGTAATGCAACATGAGGATGCATCTTTCTGAGTTTTTGTTTCAAAAGTTTAATACCAAGAGCTATAGATAAATGGTGTATTATTAATTCAAGATCTAGTCCAGGCATATATGTATATGACCATGCAAAGTTGATCTTTTTCTCTTTTAGGAACTCGATGAACTATGTCTTCTCCTCATCTAAGAAAGATTGTGTTATTTGAACTATTTAAGGATCTTTAGTTGCACCCAAGTTAACTAGTTGTGTCGGTTCTATTAGAAGTGAAGAACTTTCTTGAAAGTTCTTAGGGAGGACATCAAGAATCTCATCCTTTGGCACCTCTGAAAGTTTTTCACCATTAGATGTGTCTTTTGTTTTTACTATTTTATAATCTGAGATTTCCACAACGTGGTTTTCACCGTCAGTTCTCTTTTTCATTTTATTTTTCAATTTTTGACTGATAAATTTGATATCCTCCTATGACATGTTCACGCTCCTTGCATTGGTGGAAGAAGGGTAAGGTTCACAAGAATTTAGATAGAAAGCCAAGGTGTAGTCATTAGGGAAGTCTAGGATAGGAGTAGGATCCATTTTAGTCCAATCAGTTAGGTTCGGGTTTATTAAAGACAAGGAGTCAGATCTTGGGAAGGATAGCATCGCGTCAGCGTCAAGACTATTAACTGACATAACATCTTCTGTTAAGTTAATATCTTCAATGTTTAGATCAATAAGAGTTAGATCATCATTATCGAAGTCATTTTTAGTTATATGTAGACCAAGCTTAGTGACTCATCAGTTGAGTATGTTTCTTCTTCATCTCTTTGTAGGAGGAGGCTCCTAGCTTTTCACCTCCGAATTTCTTCTAGACTTAAGAGAATACTAGTTTCCTCATCAATGATTGGGAGAAGGAATTCCTCCTCTGCTTTAGGAATATCAACATTGTTAGGAGTGGTGTTAGAATGTTCTCTGTGTGCAGATGGAGCTGAAAACATGTGAATTACATCAATTTCAATGTCCTTAGTGGCAATAGATAGTTCATCCCACTTGTAATCATGTGAGTCAGTTACTTCATCATCGGACCTATTTAAGAATTCAACAATAGTTACCTGGTGTACCCTATTAGCCACTTGTAGATCAAAGTGTGGTAAATCAAGGATATGTGAAACTATGACTAGCTACCCCCATTTAGGATGTAAATCTTTTTGTCAAGGTGTGTCTTCAGTAGCTGTTGTGACCAATGGTACTATTGGATTATCTTCTATTGTTTCTTCTATCTCTTTAATAGGAGTTTCTAACAAGGGAACAAGAAGGTCTTGTGGTACTTCAAAGCTTGGTACATAGCACTCTCCTTGATATTTAGGATTCTCTATGCTAACATGTAATAATCTTTCATAGGACCATGGTTCCAGCTCTATTTCTTCTATTTCATCACTCCCTTTGTCAAAAATGGGACTATCCCTTGAAGAAGGGTCTTTAGATTTATTATTGAAACCTAGTCCCATTTTATCTTTAGTATCCTTGAATTCCATGTGTACAGCTTCAATGAGTCCTTTTCCTTTGTCACCTAAAGGTCCTTTTCCTTTATATCCCATTTTTTTAAGAAGGTCATATCCTTTACCATACTTCTCCAGGGATATTTCCACATGTTTTACCTCAGCTTCCTTTGGTTCTCCCTTGTAAATCCAGGCCAAGACTTATTTTTCTTCTATGTTATCTAAAGAATATGTGGATGCCTTAACCATGCTAGTTTCTTTATGGATTTATAGCATTTGATATGCAGCAGTTCTGAATGATGAGGAAGATTTTCCATAGGATCTTGGTGATACTGGGAGTTCTGTTAATGATGGGGTCATGTCCAGCTTGTATTCTCCCATACCTATTTCTTCAAGTTTTAAGGTCTCTCCAAAGCTTTTCATAACCATGTCTTTGGTAGTCTCAAGATAAATCTCATAGACTCTTTGTTATGCAGGACCATACTACCTGCCTTAATATTGTTGCAGGAATAATTGGCATCTGCATGAATTGTCACTTCCACCCCATTATGTGGGAACTTGATACATTGGTGGAAGGTAGATGACACAACTTGAATTTTGTGGATCTAGGGTCTCACTAACAGTATGTTGTAAGCTAGGGGTAGATCTAGAAATTGACATATGACATTCCTTTCAACCGGCCCAACCCTGATGGGTAGAATAATAAGACCTTTAGAGGATCTTTCTTCCTCATCATAAGCTTTGATAGTGATTTTTCTTCTAGAGTCAATGGTCTATTCTAAGAGACCCAGTTTCCTGATGAGATTAAGGGTACAAATATTCAATCCTGTGCCCCCATCTATCAATACACGTCTAACATGAGATTTATGAATGAGGACTTTAATATGAAGGGGTTGATTATGTGGATGTGTCAATGATTTATCATCTTCTTCAGAAAAAGAGAGGTAATGTGGCATTGAGATGTGATTGACCATTTCTTGGAATTTTTCTATATCAAGGTCCTTTGGCACATTTGTGGCATGTAGGGCTTGTTCAAGAATTTCCCTATGTACTATGGAGACTTTAAGAAACTCAAAAATGGAAATTTTAGTAGAGGTTCATTGTAATTGATCCACTAGGTCGTACTTTGTTATAGGAGTAGTACCTATTTGTTTTTCCATTGTCAGTTTAGGGATAGTGACAATGGGTACTTTGGAAGTTGTTGGTTTTGAGGAGGAATTGGGTCCTCTAATCGTGACTTGTGCTTGACTTTGGGTCACTACATTTGATTGTGAAGATGTGATTTGAACACCTTTGATAGTAACCACATTAATTATTTTAGTTTTAATGTCTAGCATGTTAATCACATTATCATTTTTAGAGTAGGCGTAGTTCACCTCATTTCCTTTTCCTTTCAATGCTTCCCCTTTCTTGTAGTTAGGGAATGGCTTGTTAAATGTTGTATGATCTTCATTAGTGGTGTGTCCTTCCACTTTGATATTGCCTCCTTCAATAAGGTCTTCAATAACATGTTTGAGTTTAAGATAGTTTTTAGTCTTGTGTCATTTGTTCTTGTGAAAAACACAATATGAATTGTCATCCCACCATCTTGGTTTGACTTCTGGTTCCCATGGTTCGGAATCTTGGATTGTGAGAACTTTGTTGTCTAATAGTGTCTCTAGAATAGTTTCAAGAGGCTCTCCCAAAGGAGTGAATGTTCTTTGAGGCTTGGAAGTCCATGGCCGACCCCTGTTATTCTCATTGTTTTCTTTAGGTATGGAGGTTGTTACCTTGGCATCTTTTCTTTCTTGCATGCTATTTGTTAGGTTGTGTAAGGAAACTCAGGTGCGGAAACAACTTCCTACACTAATTTCTATAGGAAAGTATTGTGCAAATTCTTTTAAATCCTTACAATTTCAGATTTGTTAACTACTTTAACAAAGATATTTCAGCAACATACCATGCATATAGAAAATAGAGAATGACACAATGATTTACCCTAGGGAAAACCTTTCGGTTAAAATCCCCAGCACTCCAAAACCTGCACACTGTATTATCTTCAACACAATGGTTACAACACACTTGCAATGCAAGTTCTTTCAGGAGACAATCGACACTCTAAGACAAATCTAGTAGCACCAGAACATACCAACAATACACTCTTTTCATATCCTTTCCTATAACCCTAAAAAACACTTATATCATGTGCTTTCCTTTTTAGGGTAACTTCCAAGGATAGCTATATTAGGGTTTTACCATTCTCCAAGAAAATAGGAACCCTAAAAAAGAGGAAGAGTGTAAAGTACTCAACTTTATCAGTTGCCACATGTCTTACATGTCTTCACCTGTCATTGAAATCTCCTAGAAATAGCTCTTACGTGTCATAGGAATCCGTCATAACCGTTTCATCCATGATCTCCTTACACACAATTCAAGATGTCGACCCATCAAGTGGAGTGACACATCAACATGCCAACTAGACATGTACACTCACAATTAATTACATTATTTTTAAGAAAATACATTTTACAAAACAAATAATAAGAATAGGAATCATCCAATGTTGAGACACCTTATTCCTAACATTCTCCCACTTGTCGAACACCTTGTAAGAGCAATAGGAACATAATAGGAACTAACTGCTATAGGCCAAAAGGCCCATAGAATCTGAACACCATCTGAACTTCATAGTGCCCACTAGTTTCATTAATCCATCTGCAACATTCTTCACAGTATCTACCTTCTCCAAATTTACCTTTCCATCTTCCACCATATCTCTCACAAAGTGAAACTGCACATTAATGTGCTTCATTCTGGCATGGAAAGTTGGATTCTTTGCAAGGAAAATAGTGTTCTGACTGTCACACAAAATAGTAATCTATTCTACAT
This sequence comes from Thuja plicata, assembly GCA_018584345.1. Classification (NCBI taxonomy): domain Eukaryota; kingdom Viridiplantae; phylum Streptophyta; class Pinopsida; order Cupressales; family Cupressaceae; genus Thuja; species Thuja plicata. The sequence goes on along the minus strand of MU225285.1, from coordinate 602,079 downwards.
CAACAGCAACATCAGAACACAATCTCCTAAGCCAAATGGATTCCTTACAAGCATGAGTAGAAGCCATGTACTCAACTTCTGTAGTGGACAAAGAAACCACAGGTTGTTGCTTACTCATCCAACTAATGGCACCACCAAACATAGTGAGCACATAAGCACTGGTGGATCTCCTGCTATTAATATCACCTGCCCAATTTGAATCCACAAACCCACAAATACAAATTGAATGTGGAGATCCAGAAGATTTACCATGGTAACATATGGAGTAATCTGATGTACCCCTCAAATATTTGAATACTCGCTTAACTGAATCCCAATGTACCTGTCCAGGGTTAGCCATAAAATGACTAAGGACTCCCACTACTTGAGCAATGTCTAGTCTAGTACAGACCATAGCATACATAAGAATACCAACTGCACTAGCATAAGGTACTCTACTCATGTCCTCCACCTCACTAGGAGATTTTGGACAATCATCTACAAATAACTTTGTTCCAACTGAAACAGGAACACATAGTGGTCTACAATCTGCCATGTTGAACCTTTCCAACACAGACTTCACATACTTACTCTGACTCAACCAAAGTTTTCTGTTAAACCTATCTCTACCGATTTCCATACCCAAGATGTACCTTTCTGCCCCAAGATCTTTCATCTCAAACTATGCTGACAACTAAGATTTAAAATCAAAAATCATACCCTTACCCTTCCCAAACAGCAACATATCATCAACACATAATGAAACAATAAGAAGGAAATCATTTTCAACTCTGAAATAAACACAATGATCTAATTTTGATCTTACAAATCCAATTGACAACACAAAGGCATAAAACTTAAGGTACCACATCCTAGGAGATTGCTTCAAACCGTATAGAGATTTATTTAATCTACAAACTAAGGATTCTTTACCTTGAACAATGTAGTGCTTAGGCTGTGACATATAAATCTCTTCCTCCAAATCACCATGAAGGAAAGTTGTCTTCACATCCATCTGTTCTATCTATAAATAATATGATGCAACAAGAGATAACAAAAATCTAATGGATGTCAACTTTGAAATAGGAGAGAATATTTCACCATAATCTATTCCCTCTACCTATGAATACCCATTTGCAACCAACCTAGCTTTGTACCTTTCAACACTGCCATCTGCACAGAATTTCTTCTTGAACACCCATTTACAGCTAACAAATTTTCTTTATTTAGGCAAAGGTACAAGGTCCCAAGTTTTTTTTTTTTTTTCTAATGAAGCCATCTCATCATCCATAGCATCAATCCTGGAACCTGCATCTTCCATGCCCAAAGCCTCTTTCATAGATCTAGGCTCATCTGTGTTAGTAATCAAAGCAAAAGCACAACTGGAATCTAACATAGAATAACCAAACCTTTCTGGTTGCTTTCTTTCTCTCGTGGATCTCCTCAAGGGCTGAGGTTGAGGTTGTTCTTCTTTTTTTCCAAACTATCAGAGCTGCTAGAGCTCTCCTCATCATTAGACCAAACATGGCCTCTCTATTCAGTCTTCTCAGGGGTAGGAGGAAACTGAACAACATCTTTTTCCTTTTCTTTTTCATCTAGTTGCACCACAACAGGAGAAGATGTTAGCTCTCTAAAAATAACATTTCTACTATGCAACACCTTACTAGTCATAGGATCCCAAAGCTTGTATCCTTTCACACCAACACTATATTTGATGAAAATACATTTGACAGCTTTGTTTTCCAACTTAGATCTTTTCTCCTTTGGAATATGTGCATAAGCTTCACAACCAAAAATATGAAGATGTCTAATTGAAGGCTTCTTACCAGACCACACCTCCATGGGTGTCTTACCAACAAGAGCTGATGTACAAGATCTGGTAACCAGATACCAAGCAGTGGCCACAGCTTTGGCCCAAAACCTTTTTTCTAAACCAGCTCCACTAAGCACACTCCTAGCCTTCTCCATCAGTGTCTTGTTCATTCTCTCTGCAACTCCATTTTTTTGCAGGGTGTAAGGAGTTGTCTTATGTCTCTTGATTCCTTGTTCTTTATAAAACTATTCAAACTCTATGGAACAAAACTCACCACCATTATCAGTTCTCACACACTTGATTCTTTTACCAGTCTAATTCTCGACGAGAGCCATAAATTCCTTGAACAGACTGAAAACCTGTGTCTTACTTTTTAGGAAATATATCCAAGTCCTTCTACTGTAATAATCTATAAAAGATACAAAATATATAGAACTAGAGATAGAAGGAACTTTTACAGGACCAAATACATCTGAATGAATAAGATCCAAAATACCAGAAGACTTGTGAGAACTAGAGTAGAACTGAACATGATTTTGCTTACCATAAACACAGTGTTCATAGAAATCAAATTCAAGATTACAATCATTTAGTCCCTCGATGAGATTTTTAGTTTTCAAGGTCCTAAGACCCTTCTCACCAATGTGGCCAAATCTCATATGCCACAACATTGTCTTTGCTACAGGAAGCTTTCCTTACAAAGTGTTTGCACCCTTAGGTACACTTACTGCACTTCCATCGGAACCCATTTCCACAGTCTTCTTTACTTCTCATTCAGATGGTTGGGATGAAGTGATAGCCACTCTCTTATTTGAAACATAAGAACTATTGCACTAAGCAATGCATGCATCAAGCTGAAACAAAATACCTCTCCTAGTACCTTTAGCGAGCACCATAGAACCTCTCATCATCTTGCATCCATCTTTCGAAAAGACAACTTGCACACCTACATCATTTAGCATACTTACATATAATAGGTTTTTTGCCAAACTTGGAATGTGCATAGCTCCATTGAATCCCTTTACTCATCCATCATGAAATTTGATAGTGACCCTTGCACATCAAACTATCTTTAGGTGAGAATCATCACCCAAGTACACCTTTCCACCATCAAACTCTTCATATTTTGAGAACCAATTTCGATGAAAGGTCATGTGAAAAGAAGCACCCGAATCTACTAACCACACATCATTAGATGCATGGGCTGCCAAAGCTGCAATAAAAGCATCTCCATCTTCTTGAGATTTTTTAGAAGCTAAATCTAAGCCTTTCTTCTTCTTCTTCAGTTCTTTGCAGTCCCTCCGAAAGTGCCCAGATTTATCACAGTTCCAACATTTTTCCTTGGACTTTCTAGGAGTCTTAGAACTTCCACAGGATTTCGATCTTCCCTTCTTTGACTTATTGTCATTCTACTTTCCTTTGTCATTGGATCTCCTACAAACAGCAAGGGCTTCCTTAGATGAATCTGTAGTCTTTCTTCGCATCTCCTCAGATAGCAATGAAAAAACCACATAATCCATATGGAATGTGACTATAGTACTTCTAAGAGCCATCACAAGATGGTCCCATGAATTTGGCAAGGGACAAAGTAGGGTCATACATCTATCCTCCTCCTCGATCTTGGCACTGAATGATGCTAACTATGCAATCAATAAATTGAATGCGTTGAGATGATCAGTTATGGATCCACCTTCCTCCATTCTTAAAGAATACAACTTATTTCTTAGGAACAACTTATTCACTAGAGATTTAGCCTGATACACAGACCCAAGCCATGTCCACAAAGAATTTGCAGTAGTCTCATCAAGAACATTCAGAAGAATAACATCTACTAGACAGAGTCTGATGAGACCCTTAGCCTTCCAATCCTTCATCTCCCAATCCACTTGAGATATCACTGTAGGTCTCACATTAATTGAAGTAACCTCCCACATATCGCAGTCCTCAAGCATGTCTTTCATCTTGAGTTTCCACAACTCAAAATTAGTGCCATTAAATTTCTTCACCTCCATTCTACTATATGAGGAACCTGCCATCTCAATCTGCAAATAAGATTTAGAATAATTTGCACAAAAAACTCCCACTCAACTTGAGATTAGCTCAAAAAACCCTACCCAATAACTAGGATCAAAAGTTGATCAGGCTCTGATACCAATTGTAAGGAAACTCAGGTGCGAAAATAGCTTCCTACACTAATCTCTATAGGAAATTATTATGAAAATTCTTTTAAATCCCTACAATTTCAAATTCGTTAAATACTTTAACAAAGATATTTCAGCCACATACCATGCATACAGAAAATAGAGAATGACACAATAATTTACCCTGGGGAAAACCTTTTGGTAAAAAACTCCAGCACTCCAAAAACTGCACAATATATTATCTTCAACACAATGGTTACAACACACTTGCAATGCAAGTTCTTTTAGGAGATAATCAACACTCTAAGACAAATCCAGTAGCACTAGATCATACCAACAATACACTCTTTTCATATCCTTTCCTATAACCCTAAAAAACACTTATATCATGCGCTTTCCTTTTTAGGGAAACTTCCAAGGATAGCTATATTAGGGTTTTACCATTCTCCAAGAAAATAGGAACCCTAAAAAAGAGGAAGAGTGTAAAGTACTCAACTTTATCAGTTGCCACATGTCTTGCATGTCTTCACCTGTCATTGAAATCTCCTAGAAATAGCTCTTATGTGTCATAGGAATCCGTCATAACCATTTTAGCCATGATCTCCTTACACACAATTCAAGATGCCGACACATCAAGTGGAGTGACACATCAACATGCCAACTAGACATGTACACTCACACTTAATTACATTATTTGCAAGAAAATACATTTTACAAAACAAATAATAAGAATAGGAATTATCCAAGGTTGAGACACCTTATTCCTAATAGGTTGAACACCTCAAGTTTAGGATTAATATTGCATGCGTCTAAAACTCCATCATTGACAACATTTTTGTTTTGCTTCCACCACTTAGTTTTTTTGTTGGGGTTGTTAGATTTTTTCTCACTTTGGAGAGTGATTTCTCCCTTTTTAACCATGACTTCTTCGATATGGATGGCATTTTTTATCATCCTGTCAAAGCTAGGGGAGTCTTGCATTTGCAATGCATAGTTTAACTTAGGTACCAAGTTATTAACCAAGAATTCCATTTTCTCAGATTCGGGAATAGCTCATGAATATTGTGCAAAGATTTTCCTCCACCTTTGTAGAAAGTGTGTAAAGGATTCACCAGTCTTTTGTTTAGTGTTGCAAAGATCCATCATAGTCACATCATGCTATATATTATAGGAGTAATGTTGGATAAATAATTGAATTAACTCCTCAAAATTTTTTACCTTAGGTGTAAGTTTTGAGAACCACTCCATGGCATTACCTCCTAGGCTTCCTGGAAAGAGCCTCATGAGGTATGTAGGTTCATGCATATATTCTATGCTCAGAACACAGAATTCTCTCACGTGGTCATGTGGGTCGGTCTCTCCCGTATATTTTTTATATTTTGGTCTTTCCATGTTGGGAGGAAATGGGACCATATTAATACTCTTGTTGAAATGAAATGGACAAATGGAGTCCAAAGAGTATTTCTTCTTGGGTTTAGTCTTCTCATGTTTGAGAGTTGCAAGCTCTGTTTGCATCAAGGTTAATTATTTGGCGAGAATCGATATAGGAGTTGAAACCTCCTTTTCTTTTAGCTGTTCCACATCATAATCCTTAGGTAATTTTATGCCAGTGGATGCTAGATGGAGAAATTATTTCTCTTTATCTTTGCCAATCATCTTTTCCAACGTCTTTTGGAATTTCTTTCTCTGTTTGAGTTTATTGTATTATTCTTCAGTGATGTCTTCCTCACTACCTGAATCAAAAAAAGGATGGTCAAAGTCTGGTTCTTCTCCCTCATCACTATCTTTGTGCTTTTGGTATTTATCATTGTCGTAATCCTCAAAATCCTTACTGCATTTTTGAGTGGTTCTTTCCATTTCTGGAGAGTCTAAATCATACAGGGAACCATGAGATGTTTCTCATTGAAAGTGTAGTGATCTTGGAGGTACTTCTGATTATTTAGAAGTGTCCTTGTTACATCTTGTGTTAACCATGCATTTGTATCTCAACTTCGTCAAAGTTTCCTGATAGTATCAAAAAGAGTCTTAAATCATTCAAGTTAGATTGTCTAGGTAGAAGTTTTGTTTGTGTTTTGGTGGAAGTAAATGATTCCAGTGTCAAAGGGTTAGAATGCCCTAATAGTGGGCTGGGAATCAAGTTGTTTTGAAAAGTGACTTGACCACACATATTGAGACTAATTGAGAGAAACCAACAAGACATGCAAGGTAGATGTTTGAAAAAGTGTTTTGACACAGCAATAGGGAGACCAGAAAAAGCAATAGGGACAGACTAATTAGCCAAAAAGGTATCCAAATCTACTGAGGTTTTTTGAGAAACTAATCTGCAAGTGCCCATTTTCCTATATGTGAGCTCCTAGATGCAAGCCAGGAAATACAATATGCAAGCTTCTGATGACCCAAGATGCGAGCTTTCTTCCTAAATATGACACAATGCTGACCAGATGTAATTCAGGATACCAGATATGAGCCAAGATACCATATACGAGCCAGGAAATCTGGGATATGATTTTCTGATGTTTCTGTCAGATTTTGTCAGTTTCATAAAATGCATTTTGGAAGTTTGTGAAGTTTACTTGATCTGGGATCATTTTCTGGGACTTGTCTATGCATAAAAAATACATGTAAATCAAGGATTGAATTATGTTACTTGTTTGGAAGATGTTATCTTGTTAATTCCTTTAAGACATATCAAGCAAATTTGCATTGTTAGGGGTTAATAGGTACACACTCAAATGCTAATCATAATATGGTCATCACCAAGCATGCAATGGCTCCAGTCATGATGACATATTAGCCGAATCCAAATGCAAGTGAGGGTACGATATGATGAGTGTCTTTGGGAAATTAATTTTTTCCTTGCACAAGGATTATCACCCTTTTAGAGATGAATCGGGTAGTTTTTTCTATGAAGTTCATTGTTTACAATGGGGCAATCTGTTCGAAATTGTCTCCCATAGAAATGCACAAGGAAAAATTGAGGCGTATAGCTCTATGAGTACTCAAATATGTGTAGTCTCACAAGAAATATTCAAGTGGCTCCGCTCTACACATACCCAAGCATGTTCAAGGAATGATGTTGTAATTCTAAGAACAAAACCGATTCTATCTTTCGAGGCTTTGGCCTACGAGGAAGCAATTATTTATAGTGAGTTGGAAGGGTTGGCGTAAAACCTGTCCTTACTTGGGTTGTTCCCAGGAGAGTTTTTCATCAACCAAAATGGCCTCTATTGTTTAATAAACATACAAAGGATTGGTAAACATAGGATTTCTAGATTTCTGATTCTTTGAAAGAAGAAGAGCATACTCTCCTAGTCCATGTCATTTTCTCCCAAAACACTTCAGTCAGATGTTTATTCCCTCAAGCTATTTGAGCTCGATTTAGATGTTCCTAATTTATGAAAACATAGTACTTTGAAAGCAAGGTTTGATTGTTATTTGACCACAATTTTTAGTGCTTTGCTTGTTCAATTAAAAATCTCAATTCAGACAATGAAGTTCATTTATCCCACAAAAGTTAGGTGACTTGTGTTGTTCAATTACTTTGCCAAAGAAAATTATATCGTGAAACTTGTTCAATTAATCCCACAAAGTTTAGTGATTTTCCTTGTTCAATTACTTTGCAAAAATGATTTAAATGATGAGTTTGCTTGTCTTTTTTAGTTACTCCATTTTCTTTTCAAGTTTTAAATCAATGTTTGATTTTTTTATTTTCCTCTAAAGAAAAAGAGCATACTTATCTAATCGATTTAACAAATGAGAAGAAAATGTGTTCTTAGTTTGAAAGACAAAAAATGAAATGGAGGTCAAGATAAGGGGATGAAAACCTGAAAAAACCACAAGTTAGTATCCTTTTTCCCTCTCTTTTAGCTGGATAGCACTCTGCAAACACAAGTTAGGCTATTCAAAATATCAAAACCACAACTGATCAAGATGTTAGAGGTTAGGAAATGGAGTATGAAATTTTTTAAACCAGATACGATCCTAGAAATCTAGCATGTGATGCAATATACCAGATGCAAGCCGCTGCTACCAGATATGACAGACTGCTAACCAGATGTGAGCCTGTACTGGAAACAACTCAGGAAATCCTAGATGTGATCCTAGATTTTTGCGATGCGAGGGTGTATCCTGGATGTGAGCCTTTAGGACCAAAAATGATCCTGTACCTGAAATTTGGGAAGATAAATTAGTATAAAATAAACTTGAGATGAGGCAAAATCTAAAATCGTGCCCCATGGTGGGTGCCAAAAATGTGTGTGTGAATTAGTGGAGCTGTTATCTACAACACGACAATTCAATAGATCATTATGTTAGTAGAAAAGCATAAAAAACAAGGGTTTGACGCTAAATACTAAAACTAATCTATTGCTTCCTATCTAGCAGGAGTTTGAAGAATACCATAATCATGCCCTCAGATTATGCACAAATCAGTGACATATACAACCTAAGAATAGAATATTTGAATGAAAAGTAATCTAAATGCTCACTAAACATGCATGTTAGCTCTAAAAATGAAGATAATAACAATGCATAATATCAAAACTACTATGCAATATGAATTTACAATTAATCTAAACAACATAACAATGCTTTTCAATTCTAAAAATAAGGGCCATTTGAGCTCAAAAACTCATTCTATTTATAGAAGAAATGAGGAGAGAGAGGGGGACAAGGGTCGTTAATGGAGGTGTAAAAACCATTAGCGAGGTGTAAGAGTCATTAATGCCAAAGGCATTAATGACGCATATGGAGTGCATATGTATTAAATGCAAGTATTTAAGAGGCATGGTGAGGGGTGTAAGTCCAAGCTTGATAAGGTGGACTTAGAGGGAGTCAAGCTTGAGAAATTTAACTTTCTCAAGTGGGTTGGATTCCTAATCATAGGATTAGGAATGTGACAACATTAGGAAGTGGGTTAGGATAGGATTAAGATTAGGATTAGGCTTAGCATGGGGGAATGGGTTGGGATGGGTTTGAACCCAAGGTTAAGGTGGTTGAGATAGGTTAGACTAGGGTTAAGGGGAATATTAATGAAATGAATTATAATTAATATATTCACTCAAAAATAGGAAAATTAATTATTTAAACTTTTTATTGCTTTAGATAATTAATTGGGACTATAGTCAATTTATGATTAAAGTGTAACATTTAATGAGTATGATTATGGTTAGGATTAGGGTCAAGTTTAGAAGTAAGTTTAAGATTAGCATTATGATTAGGATTTGGTTTAGGTTTATGATTATGGTTAGGGTTACACTTTAGACTTATGGATGGTTAGAATTACTATTAGGGTTAGGGTTTAGTATTAAGGTTTAGTGTTATAAGTTGAATAAATTTAGGTTTGAAGTACAATCAGGGTTAGGTTAGAATTATGGCTAGACTTAGGATTAGGATCATAGTTTGGATTATGGTTAGGGTTAGGGTCAAGATTAGGGTTTGGCTTATAAACAGGGTTAGAGTTACAATTATGGTTAGGGTGAGGGTTTAGGGTAAGGATTATGGTTTAAATTAGGGTTTACATCATAGTTAGGGTTAAAGTGAGTGTTTAGGTTAGACATGGGGTGAGGGTTAGGGTTTCAGTTTAGGTTTAGGTTTGGGATCATGGTTATGATTCTAGGGTATACATCATGGTTAAGGTTAGGGTTAGGGTTTAATGTATTGTTAGTGCAAGGATTTGAATTATCATTAAGGCTATTGTTTAGGTTAGAAGTGTGATTAAGATACATATTAGGGTCTGGTTAGGGTTTAGATTTAAGGTTATGGTTTGAATTATGCTTAAAGTTGGGGTTAGGGTTAGGGTTAGGTTTTGGATTAGCCATTAAACTATAGTGATAATCCTAAAACAAATCTTAATCCTAAACATGATATAAACCCTAACCCTAAATGTAAACCCTAATCCTTGATGCTAAACCCTAGTTTTAACTCTAACCTTAGCCATAATATTAACCATATATAAACCCATACCCTAATCCCAATCCTAAATGTAACCCTAAATCTAAAATTCTAAACCCTAATGATAAATGATAAACCCTAATCCTAACCCTAATAATATACTAAACCCTAATCCTTATTACTTAACCCTAATCTTAAATGTTAAACCTTAATCATAACATTAACCCTAAAT
>MU225285.1:576984-591290 GCA_018584345.1 Thuja plicata | reverse complement strand
CTTAACCTTAACACTAAACCCTAACCCTAATACTAACCCTAACCATAAGTCTAAATGGTAATACTAACCATAACCATAAACCTAAACTAAATCATAATGCTACTCTTTACCTTAATCCTAAACTTGATGTTAACCCTAACCCAAACCATAGTCCATATTAACCCTAACCCAATTCATAGTCTATGTTAACCCTAACCCAAACCATAGTCTATAGCTAATATAGAGTCTATATTAGCTATTTGTGCCTTTATATAAGTTATGGCTTCAAGTAAATTTAGTTGAATTTCTTTAACACATGTAATTGGCCCAATGCTAAAATTACCTTTTTCATCTATTACATAAAAAAAATTGAAAGGGAATTATTTTATTAACACTTCCTAATTGTTTTATAGAATAAGATAAATAAATTTCTATTAGATACTCTATAAAAGAAAATTATATTTTTAATATAAAAATATTTTTTTGTTAAGATAAAATAAGAAAATTTTCATTCCATATTATATTAAACAAATTGCTTTCTAATACAAAAATTGATTTATTATCACCCACAATTATTTTATAGAATAAGAAAATTCAATAAAACAAATTCTCTTTCTAATAAGGAAACTATTTTATTATCATTTCCCGCTATTATATCAAGAAAAATCCAATAAAACAAATTTCTTTCTAATAAGGAAACTCTTTTATTGTCATTTTCCACTATTATATCCAATAAAATATGGAAACATTTCTTCCATTTTCAATTAAACAATAAAATAAGGAAACGTTTCATTCCATATTCTATGAAACATATATAATTTCTAAATTATTTTATTATCACTTCTAACTATTTTTAAAAATAAACTAACTATTTCATAAAATTAAATAGATTTACTTTCTAATATGGAAATTATTTTATTATCTCCCAATATTGTTTCTAATAAAATATAAGGAATTTTTCTTAGTATATTATAGATTTTTAATAGTTTAGAATAATATTTAATCCTCTCTAATAAATTTATAATAGTATGATGGGCAACAAGTTTTCTTAGAAACTCTTGTATGGAAACTTTCTTAATATACTATAGTTTTTAATAGTTTAGAATGCTATCTAATCATCTCGGATAGATTTTTAATAGCAACAGATTTTCTTAGAAATTCTTGTATGTTAAAAAGCTATTCTGAATAGGATATTGAAAAAACAAATGAGATAAAACTTATATTTTTGTAATTGATTGTCACATATCTCCATAGAAAGTTTTCAGAACTTGATATCAAAATATAATGTGATTCTTTCTTTTTCTTCTATCATGCTTCAATATTTATTTGTTTATTATTATTTTCTATTTTAAAATAATATACAAACCATCAATTAATCTGATACACATCCATCTTTTAATTAACGCATAATGATTCATCCTGCACTAAACACTACCATAGAAACTTACCACCAAAGCTGCGATATTCGTCCACCTTCCTCCACACTCAGAAAAGGTGATACCAAGCAGTACATATCCTAAGAATACACAGAAAATAAGTCTGGAAATATTAATAGGGAGTTGTATATTAAACAAGGTTTGCAATTCTTGTTCTGCATTTTGACCAAACGCATTGATATTCAGAATGTCAAAATATCCAAGCAATTGCACTGTGAGACTACTTTGAAGAAGAACCTGGCTCTGAATCAATAAATCTTTTCTTCTGCATTCATGGAGAATATCCCATCTAAGAAATGCCAAGAATACACATATGCCAAATAACACTCTCAAGTCCATCTTGTTTCGTAACCCTCACAAAATCAACACAGAGAAAGGTAGCAACTACTATTATTACACCGAGAGGCATAACCTACAATGGCATCAAACTCTCTATAGGAGGTCATCCAAAAAAATGGTGTAAGAAAAAAGAAACTCTTTAAATTCCACTGCCAACTCACAATTCACTATCCATGCATGCGAAAAAGATGAAAATAATGGGACCAACAAATGCATCTTTAATAATGGAATATGAAAAAACAATAGAATATGAATAGGGGAAATAATATTATTTTTTTGGCCATTTTAATAAAAGAAAGTGACACAACGACATTAATTTTAAGAAACTTTTTATTTTGAAAAAACTCTATTAACGCCATTTAAAAAAATAGTTACAAAACACATGCAAATCGAAGATGAAGAGGTGGAAGAAACAAATAGAAATGGCAACATGTGCAAGTGGCAATAAAGAAGCGTAAGTGTTTAATCAAATTCCATTTTAAATAGGATATAAAATTTGAAGATCTACAAGTGCTTATCAAATAATATTTAAGGTTGGGTTTATGGTCATGGTTACGAGGAGAATTATGGTTAAGCTTAGGGATAGAGTTAGCATTTGAATTATAATTAAAATATGTTTAAAGTTAGGAATAGGGTCTTGGTTAGTGTTAAGGGCAAGGTTGGAATTTCTCTTAGGGTTAAGATTGGAATTATAATTAGGTTGAGGGTAAAGATTTAGATTTGGTCAGGGCTATTGTTTGGATTAGAGTTAGGATCAAGTTTAGGACTAAGCTTAAGATTGGCATTATAGTTAAGATTTGGTTTAGGTTTATAATTTTGTGTTATGATTAGGATTATGTTTAGCGTTTATAATGAAGTTAGGGTTGGAGTAAGGATTAATGTTAAAATTATTATTAGGGTGACGATATGGTTAGGACTGAGATTATTATTATGATTATATGATAGAATAATAGTTATCGTACATTTAAATTCAAGATTAGGATTAGCATTAATGTGTCATGGTTATGGTTTAATATGTCATTTAGCATTACAATTTATATCATGGTTAAGGTTAGCATTGTGGTTAGAGTTTGGTTTAGATTTATTATAATAATTAGAATTTTTGGTTATGATTAGGATTATATTCAAGGTTTACAATATAAGTAAAAGAAAAATAGAAAAGCTTTCTATAATATTTTTACGAGACATAAAATCCACATATATAAAAATAAATGTTGTTGTTTGTCAAACTTACATAAATCAAAGAGAAAATATATGTTTCACTTCAACCTTTTTGAATAACTAAGAAGTATGAGAGGTCAAATAAGAACTAACTATATGTAAAACAGTTCACTGTAATGATGTAAGTACATGACATATTCATCAATGATAAGATTAGTATTGCGACCTTTATTTTCATAATGATCGCGATATACTTCTTTCATCATAGATGGAAATGCATCTACTTTTAGAGATGTCTCGCAAACTACTTTTGCAACATCTTCCATTTTTAATATTTCTAGTTCTTCAACATTGTCAATCATTAAGGTCGTATGTTCAATAGCTTTAACAATGCCTCCACGGGCCTCTAAAATTAATCTTGCACATTTGTCCACATCAGTTTCAAAAACATCATTTGAGTTCACAGAGGCATTTGGGCTTGCAATAACGATTTAAAAATATAGCCTTGACCAAATTTAAATCTTTACCCTTAACCTAATTATAATTCCAATCCTAACCCCAATAAAACTTCTAACCTTGCCCTTAACATTGAGCAAGACCCTATTTCTAACTTCAAAATATTATAATTATAATCCAAATACTAACTCTAACCCTAACCCTAACCATAATTCTCCTCATAACCATGACCATAAACCCAACCTTAAAACTAAGCCCTAACCCTAAACATAATAATAAATGTAAACCAAACTCTAACCCTAATGCTAACCCAAACCATGATATAAATTGTTACGTTAAATGCTAACCCTAATCAATTTGATTAATTCAATGTGTTACATGAGTTGCGGCTGCTACTAGCTAATATAGACTCTATATTTAAAATACGCCGAGATGCATCGAGGCATTGAAATTTTTTACCAATCACCTTTAATAGAATAAATTAAAGTTGAAAAATTCAACGCCTCGATGCATCTCGGTGTATTTTAAATATAGAGTCTATATTATCTAGTTACACCGAGAGGCGTAACCTACAATGGCATCACTCCTCTATAGGAGGTCATCCAAAATAACGGTGTAAGAAAAAAGAAACTCTTTATATTCCATACACTACATTGCCAAAATAAACTACTGACTTAAAAAATAAGCTCACACATAAATACATTTGGGAAGAATATGCGGTAGGTGTCTCCATTTTGCAGGTAACCGCTCAAAGTTACAACGCATGGTATCGATAATGTCTAACGAAAGTTAAATATCATGAAAATGTGGCATAGATAATGTCTAACATATAACAAAGGTTAAATATCAGTGAAATGCATGCTTTTATATATTCCTTATCATCCTTATAATGAGCAAAAGGTGTTATATCAAACACATGAAAAGTGCTTCAAATTTTTCATTACGTCGAGAGGTGTAACCTACAATGGCATCAAACCTCTCTATAGGAGGTCATCCAAAATAACGGTGTAAGAAAAAAGAACCTTTTCAAATTCTTCCACCAGCACAACAATTTAAAACCTTATAAATTCCATTAACAATTTGGCATAAATTCCATTAACGATTTTGCTGAAATGAGCTTTTCATTAATATACGTTACCCGTTACCTAATAATTATATGCAATAACATGCAAAAAAAATGTCCAATAGGCTCGTGGACACATTGGCGGATACACATTACACGTTACCTAATAATTATATGTGATATCATGCAAAACAATTATATATTTGACCTATTTTCTGGCCATGGTTCATTGATTTTTATTTCTCGCCATGTTAAATTTATTATAAGAAAGTAATGGGTGTGTTGCCTCCACTTTTAAACGTGTAGCCATTTCAGAAAAGTGAAAGTTTTTCATATTAGTGAAGTTTAATCGTGTTTGAGTCTAGGTAGATGTCCTTTAAGTAATTGGGAATCACCATCGGATTTTCCATTTTTCCCTTCTCCCTCCGCATTACCTTAGCCGGGTGGATTTCTCCCTCACGCATGATAAGTCCGTGGGTAGTCTAGTGGCTAGTCTGATGGGGGTTCTCGCATTATTTTAATCCTTGCAGAACTAATCACCACTGGCGGAATTCTCCATTCAACAGTTAAAAAAGGGCTTGCGGAATTTCAGAAATCATCTTCTCTATTGCGGGTTTCTAACAGCGAAGTTGATTTTCTGCTTAGTATGAATGGCAATGTTTGCAGAAGTATATTATGAAAAGAAATGGTCTTGGATAGTGAAATTGTTACCTACAGCATAGAAATGGATCCGGGGAACAGTTAAAAGGAAATTTGGAATCAAGAAAGACTCAAAGCGGAGAATTAGAATTCAGCTTCTATGTGGCGGAATTCTACCTAAGAAGGTAATTTTCCGCAAAGACAGAAAAGAAGAAGGAGCGCTGTGGTGGACCCCACAATGGGTTTTTGAAGCACTTTTTCAATTTTCCAGGTAAGAGAGAAATGCTTAAAGGTTGACTCAGAAATTAAAATAAAGTATTTGCGGAGAATTGAAAATTGCTTTCTCTGCAAGCGGAGTTCCCACCCGTAAAGAGATTATCCGGAAGGAAAGAAACACACCCAATGTTATATTAGGCAGATTTTCTCTGAGTGGAGCACCCCATTTCTGATTTTCCACAAGTCCACAGAAAATGGAAAAGTAAGGAGAAAGAGCGAAGAGTGATGAATGCGGTGCCCTCTTGAAGATGATCATACAAATGAAAGGGAAAGAAGCCATAGAGGTGAAAGTTATATCAACAGGAAGTGAACCTATAGTTGAATGGCTTAAAAGTATATTGTTTAGGTCTGAAGTGATACTATCCGCAGAAAAAGGACTTAGTGAAATAGGGAACAAAATAAGTGAAATCCAGAACAGGGAATTTGAGCTAATAAGGGAACTCCATACAGAATCCCAAACTAGCGGCCAGAAGAAGGTGTTAATTGATGTCAATGTAATGAAAGAGAATTTCTCAAAGTCCTTAGACAGTTTGATCGATGCATCTGCAAGTGGCATGAACAGAGCTACAGAACTACAAAAGTTGAGCGGGCACATACACGTGGCCATGGAAGAGCTGCCAAAGCTTATCAGACAAAGATGGAAAAAGGAAAGGAGGCCAAATGATTTAAATTCCCCTTTTCTTTTCCGTTTCTTTTCCCTTATAATTAGTTAGCGACAGAAGTGGTTTCTTGCCATCTGTCATTTAGCGGGAGATGAATCGATTAAACTTCCTTTGTAACGGTCATCCCCTGGCTCTATATGTATTAAGTTGAAAGATTAATGAAAGGTCGACAAATTTTTGGTGTAGAATACTTGATGTTGCAGAGACAATTGAAAGTGTTTTATGTCAATTATTTTCTATTCTAGTTAATTAGATGGTTCTTTCTCTTAATCTAAGTTACATTAAGAAGGAAAGGATGTTTCATTCTTTTGTTGCGAGGATGTGAATAAACCTCAGTAGGATGTGCTGTGGGATATTCAGAGAAGAGCTAAATAGAAGTTGTTAACGATATGATTCTTTTTCTTAATCTGAATTGCAGTAGGAAGGAAAAGATGTTTCATTCCTTTGTTTTGAGGATGTGAATGAACCTCAGTAGGATGTGCTGTGGGATATTCGGAGAAGGATTCATTAGAATTTTTCATCATTTCATTTATCTCTTTGTTAGTAGTTGTTGTAGATTAGTTAGTGCTGAGTGTATGAATTCATAAGATGTGTGAGTTCTACAGCTTGGTTTATAGATTAGAAATCTCTCCTTGCCTGGATTAAGTTCCGTTTAGGCTTAATTCAGTTTGCCTCTTCTACTCTCGGGTTAAGAGCATACCCTGTGTTAGTTTTAGGATCAAAACATAATTCATTGCATATCATTCCAAAAGGGAGCTATACCTACCAATTCAGAGAAAAGCCAGTAATTAGAGAATGGCTATTCAACTGTTGTAATCAGATTTTGTTCATAATTTGGGCACTAAGAGTCATATTCCTAAGAAGTAAGAAAGGACAAATCTGTTTACTAACAGATTTTTGGCGACTCTGCTAGGGATACTGAATGGTCGCTAGATCAGTACATCATATCATGAGGAATAATGGTACTCCCTCATGAGAATATCTTTCTAGTTCTCCAACCAAACGTTGGTTTTCAAGATGACCAAGAAGACATAAGCTCGTCTCTTAATACATTTGTTTGGAGATATAGGAGGAACACTGAGCATTACCAAAATGCAAGCCAGGTATTAGAGGAAGAGGAAAGAAAGGCAGAAGCTTTAGAAAGAGTGGTTCAAAGGAGGAATATCTGCAGAGCAGAAAGACAAGCACAAAGAGAATCCCAGTAGTAAACTCTTCTCAGCACCCTAGAATGCACAAAGTTCCTCAGGAGTACTAGAGAATAGGGTGGGCGAGATCCTACGTTTGACAAGCTAGAAGAACTTGGTTTTACCATCCTAGAGGTTCCTAAAAGAAGAGGAGAAAAGAAAAGTAAGAGTAGACCGGCTTCCCCTATTAGGAATCAAATTACTTCACAAAACACTTGCCAGGTATTGACTCTTCACGGTATCAATACTCCCTCGGTTGTTAATTTTCTGCCATATAGTGCAAGGGTTGTCATGGCTGCTCCATGGGCTGCAGCAATTGGACCTTTAGCATTAGCGTCTTATCATCCGATTCCTGCGGGGTCGAGAAATAATTTTCCTAAGTTTTCCGGTGACAGAAAGGTCACTCCGGATGAACATATTAAAGCATTCTTTGCAGCCACTCACATCTTGGGGGTGGCACATGAGGACGCTGTTGTAAGATTATTCATTCAGAATCTAATAGAGAGTTTCATGGATTGGTTCTACCATCTGGATGATGGCTCTATCACTAGCTGGGATATGATGAGAACGGCGTTCAAAGCCTGATTTAAGACTGCAGAAGATGAGCATGCTCTGTTAACGCAACTGGCGTCCATCAAGAAGCAACCTCACATGAGTATGAGGGATTTTGTAGCCAGTTTCAACAAAATTACCAGTAGAATCCCTAATACTGCTAGGCCTACTGCCAGTAATATCAAAACATTCTTCATAAGCGCAATGCCTCCGGATGTAAATTATGACTTAAGATGGGCACGCCCTACTAATTTAGCAGATGCACAAAGAAGAGCCATTGAGTGCGAGGATGACTTGATCTCTGTGAGAAAGTGGAAAAGGGAGATTCAAACCAAGGGAAGCTCCAACAATACTACGTCATCTGATGAGATGCTTCAGAAGTTGTCAAATGAGTTGGTCGCGATGAAGAAGCAATTACCGGGTTTCAACAACTCTTATCAGTGGAATTTTTAGAATGTGCTGGGAAGAGGTGCAGACAATAAGTTCCTGTAGCTTATAGGCACCCAGCTGAGATTGCAGATTGAGGTAGCACCCAAGAAAGGGAACATGTGCGTGTTTCATTTGACTACAAATCATGACATTGAGAACTGCCCAGAGATCGTCTGTATGATGCAGTTGTTGGCCACCAATGAGCTAAATGTAGCAGCTCCTTGTGCAGATTTGGATACATTCTCCAATGGCGGCTCTAGAAATTTATTTGTGGAGTATGAATCTAACTCTGAGACCAAAGGTGAATGCTATGCTACCATTGATGGGACTTTTTATAAAGTGTTCACCCGGGGACAGAAAATGAAGAACCAGTCCTCAAGCCAACCTGTCAAAGGTAACTCTGTTCCTTCCACAAGCAATGCCCATGCTGATCAAGGGGTCTCAAGTTCTCAAACGGGTAAGGATAAAGCACCTTTTGATTTTATCCAGTTTTGTGAAGAATCAAAGATTCATATTTCCCCTATAGATTATTTAGCTTCACATCCTTCTGAATTGAAAAGACTAGTGGAGAGATGTAAGGGGGGTGTCTCAAACTTGAACCACAATGTGACTGTAGAACAAGAAGGGGAAACATTGATAGCTAATTTGTTTCATCAAGAAGAATGCACCGTGTTAGCAACTTCTCCTAGTCAGAAACCCGACCCCTTCTATGTTTCATTGTATATTAACGGTTGTAAACTAAGTAACTGCATAATAGACTCTGGAGCGTCGGACAATGTCATGCCCTATTTAGTGGCCAAAGCCTTAGGTCTTAGCCTCACAAAGGTGCATGGTAAATGTTACTCAATGGATGCTAAACAGGTCCCCTTGCTAGGACAAATCAAAGATGCCCAGGTTGCTTTGGCCTCTCACCCTGAAAAGAAGCTCTTATTGACTATTCTAGTGGCAGACATCCCGGCAAGCTATGGTCTCCTCCTAAGAAGAAGTTTCTGTAGAGACTTAGGAGGAGAGATAAAGTTAGACTGGTCTCAGGCTACGATACTGATTTGGAACAAGAAAGTTAAGTTGGAGCCTGAGGAAAAAGCTAAATTCACCATCCTGAAATCTAATGATCCCAAAGCCCAGATACTCTACCAAAAGTTGGAATTTGGCAATTACATGTTGTTCATTGAAGAATCCCTGAGTGAAGAAAGAAGTAAAAGTCCAGATGAAAGAGCTTCATGTGAAGGGAGCAACCTTACCGGTGTATGGACCCTAGAATTTGATGGAAGCTGTTCTTCATCAGGATCCGGTGCGGGCGTCGTGTTAATCCCTCCTCGGGGTGAACCTAAACCAATGGCCTTTAAATTGGAATTCAGAAACACTAATAACATGCGGAATATGAGGCTCTGTTACTTGGAATTGTAGCAGCAAAAGAGAAAGGGATAAAACTGTTGAAGGCTAGAGGCGACGCAGAGCTCATGGTGAAACAGGTTAGAAAACAATACTCTGTTAAGAATCACTGATTAAAGAATTACAGAAATGGAGTTTGGGATGAAATTGAAGGTCTAGATGCCTTCTCCATTGAAGTGGTACCGAGAGAGTTGAACACCAAGGCTAACTCCCTGGCAGTTTCAGCTTCTTTATTGTTGCCTCATCCAGAGTTTAAAGACAAGAAGTATCAGATCGAGATTGTTTACAGAGCTTCTATTCCAAACAATATGGATTCATGGCAGGTCTTTGAAGATGACAAGAGCCTGCAGTTGTTCTTGGAAAGCAACAAGACTACTTCTAAACACCATGTGAATGAAGGAGATAAAGAGGATTCCAGTCATGAATCACTAGAAAAGCAAGGTGAAGCAATTCAGCTACAAGGTAATATTATCCTGCCTTATTTTGTGTCTTTGAAAAAGCTGTTTAATAAACATGATGCTTATATAAAGCAGAAGAGGATGAAAAAAGGACCCACTACTGGTGAGTATGAAGGGGTGAACATCATTGATCCGGACGACCCCAAGATGATCAACATTGGCAAATGTTGTTCATCTAAAGAGAAGGAAGCCACCAAGTAGCTCTTTCTAGAGTACAAGGATGTTTTCGCCTAGAGCTATGAAGACTTGAAAAGTTATAGAGGCAGAAAAGTGAAACATCAAATTCCTCTGAAGCCAGATTCTGTCCCTTTTCGCCAGAAATAGAGGAATTACAACCCCAAGATAGCAGATGCCATTTTCTGAGAAGTAGACAAAATGGTGAAGGCTCAAATTATCTACCCAATCCATCACTCTACTTGGGTAGCTAATATAGTGCATGTTCGAAAAAAGAATGGAGAAATCAAAATTTGCGTTTATTTTCAAAATTTGAATCAGGCGTCCCTTAAAGACAATTTTTCCCTTCCCAATATGGATTATTTATTGCAAATGGTGGCTGGGTCCGAGATGATGTCCATGCTTGATGGATTCTCAGGCTATAACCAGATTGAAGTGGAGGAGAAAGATCAGCACAAGACGGTGTTCACAACCCCCTGGGGTACGTTCGCATACCACAAGATGCCTTTTGGTCTGATAAATGCAGGTGATACTTTTCAAAGATGCATGAGAAAAACATTTGCTGATCTGAAGGATCAGATCATAGGGATATATCTGGATGATCTCACCGTGTTTTCAAAGAAAAGAAAGGACCACATAGAAGACTTTAGGAAGCTCTTGCAAAGATGTCAAGATCATGGAATCTCCCTCAACCTAAAGAAATATGTGTTCTGTGTAACAGAAGGAAAGCTCCTCGGTCACATAGTCTCCCAAGAAGGAATCATGATCGACCCAGAGTGATTTGAGGCTATTCGAAGGTTGAGTTTGCCAGTGAACAGAACAGGAGTGAAGTCATTTTTTGGGCAAGTCAACTTTCTCAGGAGATTTGTACTGGATTTTACAGAGATAAGCCAATGCATTGTAGATATGATGAAAGGCAATGCAAATTTTAAATGGAGCGAACACGGGAAACAAGCTTTCCAGAACATCAAGGATGCTATTGCTAATGCTCCGGTGTTGAGTCATCCAAATTATGGGTGGGATTTCATCATCTACTGTTATGCTTCTGAACACACTCTGTCAGCTATACTTATGCAAAGTATTGATGAAGGAGTTCAGGCCCCTATAGCTTTCATGAGCATTCCCCTAAAGAATCATGAATTAAGATACTCTCAGAGCGAGAAACATGCTTTTGCGATAGTTAAAGCATTGAAAAAATTTCGGTTCTACATCTTGCATTCGCATTTTGTGGTCTATGTCCCAGATGTAGCGGTGAAGAGTGTGTTAACACAGCAAGAAGTGGGTTGCACTGCTCGAGGAGCTTGGATAGCAAAGACGTAGGAATATGACATCGAGATTAAGCCCACTAAGCTGGTAAGGGGAAATGCCTTATGTAGAGCAATTGTTGAAAACAAGATTGTGGAAGGATCAGAGGAATCTGAAGAAAAATAATTGGTCTTAGCCGTGGGACTCCAAGATACATGGTTCGAAGATATTGTTTACTTCCTCACATACAGAGAATGCCCAGAAGGCCTTACGGTGAAACAAAGAAGAGAAATAAAATTAAAGGCTGCTAAGTTTGTAATTTGGGATGGTAAATTGTTTAAGAAGGCAATTGATGGTACTTTCCTCAGATGTGTAGATAAACAACAACAAGAGAAGATGCTGAAAACTTTTCACGATGAAGCCTGCGAAGGGCATTTCTCATCTTCTATCACCGCTTTCAAAATTTTGAGACAATGCTACTACTGGCCTGGGATGTTCAAGGATGCCTATTCTTGGGTAGCAAAATGTGAGAAATGCAAGATGTTTTCAGGATGTCCTTAGTTAGCTTCTCTCCCACTGAAACCTGTTGTGATAGAGGAGCCCTTCCAAAAATGGGGTCTCGACTTCATCAGCCTAATTAATCTAGCTTCCAGTGCTGGCCACCAGTACATATTAACTGCCACCGATTATTTCACCAAGTGGGTGGAGGCTAAAGCAACAAAGAAGACAACTTCAGAAGTGGTATGTGAGTTTCTTAAAGAAAATATACTGGTTAGGTTTGGTGTCCCGAATAAGTTAGTGATGGACAATGCAGCTTACTTTTCATCAGTTGAGATTACCAATTTTTTCTTCGAATATGACATCACTGTTAGCCATTCTTCAGACTACTTCCCACAGGGAAACGACTAGGCCGAATCCAGCAATAAGAATTTGGTGAATATTATTAAGAAGCTGGTGGAAGATAATCAAAGAAACTGGCATAAAAAGCTGCATGAAGCATTATGGGCAGACAGGGTGACGCCAAAGAGGGCAAATGGTGTATCACCTTTTGAGTTGGTTTATGGCACTGAAGCGAGCCTTCCATTACCTCTGGAATTGGCTACCAACAAGCTCAGAAAGGTGATTGAAGATGGTACGTTCAGAGATGGATTAGAGAAGAGGATCTTGTATTTGAAAAAACTAGAAGAGGAGAGAGCGGAGATAGTAGATCACATCACTCAGCATCAACTGCGAGTGAGGAAGCTATTTGACAGAAAGGCAAGACCATGAAAATTCATGGTGGGTGATAGTGTATTATTGTGGGATAAGCGAAGCACTCCCAAAGGGATGCATAAAAAGTTTGATTCCCTGTGGAAAGGCCCGTTCATAATCCACCAGGCATTTGATAACAATTCCTTCAAACTGGCATATCAAGATGGTGAAGTGTTACCACTGACCTTCAACGGTCAGAATTTGAAGCTTTATCAAATTGCAAATTGAAAACAGGTAACCCCTATAATGTACCATTATTTTGTTCTATTGCTTTACGTTCCTTAGGTTAGTTTCCTTTCCCTCGCTTTTGTTCCTTTCCTATTTTTCTTGCTTTTGTTGGTGTTCTTGTGTTGCTGCCTTTTGTTCTTCCTTGCGAAACCAGAGATACTGGGTCCCTCGCTTGGGTATAATCTACCCAAGTCCCCAGTTAGAGCCAGCTGTTGCCTCCACTTTTAAACATGTAGCCATTTTAGAAAAGTGGAAGTTTTGCATCTTAGTGAATTTTAATCGCGTTTGAGTCTAGGTAGATGTCCTTTAAGTAAATGGGAATCACCATCGGATTTTCCATTTTTCCCTTCTTCCTCTGCATTCCCTTAGCTAGGTGGATTTCTCCGTCACGCATGATAAGTCCGCAGGTAGTCTAGTGCCTAGTCCGATGGGGGTTCTCACATTATTTTAATCCTTGCAGAACTAATCACCACTGGTAGAATTCTCCATTCAACAGTTAAACAAGGGCTTGCGGAATTTCAGAAATCATCTTCTCCATTGCAGGTTTCTAACAGTGAAGTTGATTTTCCGCTTAGTATGAATGGCAATGTTTGTAGAAGTATATTATGAAAAGAAATGGTCTTGGATAGTGAAATTGTTACCTACAACATAGAAATGGATCCGGGGAACAGTTAAAAGGAAATTTGGAATC
Organism: Thuja plicata; assembly: GCA_018584345.1. Lineage (NCBI taxonomy): Eukaryota > Viridiplantae > Streptophyta > Pinopsida > Cupressales > Cupressaceae > Thuja > Thuja plicata. The sequence goes on along the minus strand of MU225285.1, from coordinate 577,675 downwards.
AAGAAAGACTCAAAGCAGAGAATTAGAATTCAGCTTCTCTGTGGCGGAATTCTACCTAAGAAGGTGATTTTCTGCAAAGACAGAAAAGAAGAAGGAGCACTGTGGTGGACCCCACAATGGGTTTTCGAAGCACTTTTTCAATTTTCCAGGTAAGAGAGAAATGTTTAAAGGTTGACTCAGAAATTAAAATAAAGTATTTGCGGAGAACTGAAAACTGCTTTCTCCACAAGCGGAGTTCTCACCCGTAAAGAGATTATCCGCAAGCAAAGAAACACACCCACTGTTCTATTAGGCGGATTTTCTCTGAAGTGGTTTCTTTCCATCTGTCATTTAGCAGGAGATGAACCGATTAAACTTCCTTTGTAACGGTCATCCCCTAGCTCTATATGTATGAAGTTGAAAGATTAATGAAAGGTCGGCAAATTTTTGGTGTAGAATACTTGATGTTGCAGAGACAATTGAAAGTGTTTTATGTCAATTATTTTCTGTTCTAGTTAATTAGATGGTTCTTTCTCTTAATCTAAGTTACATTAAGAAGGAAAGGATGTTTCATTCTTTTGTTGGGAGGATGTGAATAAACCTCAGTAGGATGTGTTGTGGGATATTCAGAGAAGAGCTAAATAGAAGTTGTTAATGATATGATTCTTTTTCTTAATCTGAATTGCAGTAGGAAGGAAAAGATGTTTCATTC
>MU225285.1:527373-559149 GCA_018584345.1 Thuja plicata | reverse complement strand
AATGTAAATCAAACTCTAACCCTAACACTAACCCTATCCCTAACCCTAAACATAATTCTCCTCATAACCATGACCATAAACCCAACCTTAAAACTAAGCCCTTACCGTAATCATAATATTAAATGTAGACCAAACTCTAACCCTAATGCTAACTGGAACCATGATATAAATTATAACATTAAATGCTAACCCTAATCAAATTAATTAATTCAATGTGTTACACGCGCTGCGGCTGCTACTAGCTAATATAGAATCTATATTTAAAATACGTCGAGATGCATCGAGGCGTTGAATTTTTTCATCATTCACCTTTAAAAATTCAAGTTGGAAAAATTCAACGCCTCGATGCATCTCGACGTATTTTAAATATAGAGTCTATATTAGCTACTGACCAAATCTAAATCTTTACCCTCAACCTAATTATAATTCCAATCTAAATCTTTACCCTAATGCTAACCTCAACCATGATATAGGGTTAGTGTTAGGGTTATTAGTCTATATTAGCTAATGTTAGGGTTAGAGTTTGGTTTTATAATATCACATCAGTACTTGTAGATCTTCAAATTTTACAGTCTATTTAAAATGGAATTTGATTAAACGCTTACGCTTCTTTATTGCCACTTGCACATGTTGCCATTTCTATTTGTTTCTTCCACCTCTTCATCTTCGATTTGCATGTGTTTTGTAACTATTTTTTTAAATGGCGTTAATAGAGTTTTTTCAAAATAAAAAGTTTCTTAAAATTAATGTCGTTGTGTCACTTTCTTTTATTAAAATTGCCAAAAAAATAATATTATTTCCCCTATTCATATTCTATTGTTGTTTCATATTCCATTATTAAAGATGCATTTGTTGGTCCCATTATTTTTGGCTTTTTTGCATGCATGGATAGCAAATTGTGAGTTGGCAGTGGAATTTAAAGAGTTTCTTTTTTCTTACACCATTTTTTTGGATGACCTCCTATAGAGAGTTTGATGCCATTGTAGGTTACGCCTCTCGGCGTAATAAGCCAATAACTTTCTATACCAAAATAATAAACAACCAAATATAAAAACTGATTCTAAATTTTCAAAATAAAAATAAATTATTAAATTATTGATTAACTTTTACATAAAATATACCAACTCAGCTCCTAATTAATATAGAAAACAACTGAGTTATAATAATGATAAAACATTAAATCAAAACAAATTTATAAATTTCAAAGTTGAAAAGAAACATATAAAATTATCAATGTACATCATATCACATTGAGTGGGGACCCCATCCTTTTATCACGGCAAACATTGTAACCATTCAATACAATTCAAAATCAGACTGGCATTGATTTATTCCATTTCGTGACGGCAAACATTTGGATAATTTAAATTCAAATTAATATGATTAGAATGAACAACAGTAGAAACCGTGTGGAATGTGAACCAATCCATTGGAAGCATTTAATTTTTCAAAATAGTCAGAAATGACATCGAATGTGAACTTAAATTCCGGTGGATAAATAATTTTCCAAAGTAGTCATAATCGAAACATTTAAAGGGAAAGCCCGTGAAAATCACGAAGCGGATATTTCTTGTATATTGCAAAGGCCATTTTCAGATTCATTCAACCCTGTCTCTCACGACAACCATTGACTCGCATTTATTTATTACAAAGTCAAGTCCGAAGAAAATTACAAAGCACATACAATGTGAAAGGAAAGCAAAACTTAGTCATAAATAAAATGAAACATTGTGGAAATCGATAAGTAGGAGATGGAAGGAGGCCAGTATGGCATTTATCCCACATGCGTGGCGTGAGTAGTAAGAAGGGAGGAGGAGAATGTAAACAAGAGTAAATGAGACTCAAATAAATTTATTGAAGTTGGCATTTGGGTTTGAGCGACATTGGTATTTGCTCCATATTTGTTGAAAGTATTCCAATGGGCATAGGGGCATGGGTTATATAATTTTATTTATTTTTAAAAAACCATTAAGTTCTATTATTTGTGTGTTGAGCAAAGTGCTACATTTTATTGTTGATTTTCATTTTATTTTTCTGAAAATTAATTTAAGCATGTTTTAAGTATAATTCTTTGATTCAAGTAGATAATTAGTCATATATTTATAATTTAAAATAAAAATTATAGGATGGTTTATTAATGGACATCTTAGGGTTAATCTTATTAATAGACAAAGGGATGAAGTGGAGTGGATAAAACTAGATGATTGGTTGTGTGGGTAGAGATGCAATAGGTAACAGATTGGCAGTTGAGTTGAAAATCTTGTAGATGACACCAATAATGAGGCGGAAGCTCAAGCTGCCCTTTTGTGGAACAACTCTATCTTGAAGAAGATTCGCAGTTTATCATGAATACCCTTGTAAATAGACTGTCCTATGTATGGAAAATATACAAGATCATTACGATTATATGAAGGAAATTGATGAGTTTTGTTAATTTCAAAATATCACATATATATAGAGAAAGCGATTCCCTTGCTAACACACTATCAACAAGTTGGCAGTGTTAGAAAGTGGATGGAGTGGATAAATGGCAAGCACAAACTCAGAAATAAACATACAAATATAATATGCAAGAAACACAGATTTACCAAACAGTGCTACAACACTTCATACTCATTGATCAACATGATGAATTCTATTACATCTCTGCATAATGCTACAACATTATACTTCCAGTCATGATCCACAATGATCAGATAAAGATTTGATATTTACATCCTTACATAATGCCTCTATTTATAGAGGTCTTCAAAATAATCTGCACTGTCATAGAATCATTCAATAATACATAATTTTGGAATACAACATAGTCAACAAAGACATGTTGAGAATTATTGGTGGTAGCAAAATGGGTAGTTGAGAATGACACAAGGTTGCTGGAGTCAACATGGTGGTTGCAACTGCAACTGGATTTATAGTCAACATTGGTGGCTACAACTATAATTAATTTATTTTCTAACATCCCCCCATAAATTAATAATTGAATTATTTTCAATATCCCCCATATAATGATAGGTCCTAGCTTATAGCCTTGTTAGGTACCGATTTACTATCACTTCTCACCATACTAGTTCCCCTCATCATAAGCAATTTAGGTTTTCATGGTTTACCCCTAACCGATACACTTCTCAAGTGGTTTCTTGGTAACCACTAATTCTTCACACATATGGTTTCTAGCTGACCATAAACTTTGCACTTGAGTGGTTTCGGCTAACCACGAACCTCACATACTAGTGGTTACTACTGACCACAAAACTTCACAAATGGTTTCATATTACCACAAACCTTGAAACAAATGGTTTCAAGATTACCACAAACCAAACAACAAATGGTTTCAGGATTACCAGAAACCAAACATGCACTGGTTCTCCTGACCATAAATCATCATTACGGGGAAACCATCATTTCTCTGGGCTTTTTTCCCTCCTTTTGTACCTACGTCAAAATTGATTATTGAGTCCATATAAAAAGTGATCCATCTACTGAGATACATGGGTACCCAGCCGTTGTACTCGCTAGTTCTATAGGAATCCATTTCACCTACATGGTTCATCAATATGTTAAGCCAAAACACTTGGGGGTGTCGGGTACAACCAATCATGCACCCCTTACAATAACTCAGATGCAATTCTTCCTTTTGACTTCATCATTTGACACTATTTGGGATTGGCCTTTTTTAAGAGCAACTTGAAAACACAATAACAAAGGAAAAAATAGGGGAAAACATACAACACCAAAAACATATTTTTTATTATCACCCCTTTTTGTTAATAGCAATCAAACAATGATAACAACCACCAAAGTAGTACATGCACTCTCACCTTTTACTCTTGGCTGCAAACAACAGCTTGAATAAAACAATCCTACTTAAACTGCAATCTACGATTCTTTCCTTGATATTATCAAGAGCAATTTAATTTGCAATTTGTCCTTGATCGATTTTCACATCATTGCAACACCTTCAAACATAACAATTGTATTCTCCTTTAAACAAAGAGATCTCTTTGATGCCATGATCTGACTTATTTGCTACACAGAAGGAAATTCTTCTCTTTAAAATCTGCACTCTCTTGATTTGTGGCTCAACATAGGGGGATTTTTCCTTGCATTGGCGATCTCAGCTCCTCATTTTGCACAAACACTTCAGTGCCTTCACAATCTTCATATTAACAACTTTCCATCTGTGAGATCCACCAACCAATGACAATTGGTATCATTGGTAACAACAATTACTTGCATAAACTTGGATTTACAAATCACAATCAGCAACCACAACTTATCTTCATTCTCCTCTCCTAGCGGCCAACGGTGTTTTCAGACTATGCCCACAAACTTGGCAGCCTCAAGCTAAAAGCTCTGTGACTAAGATCAAAGCAGATGCAAGATGTTTTGGAACTTCCCACTTTTTTCTCAACTGCCTATACTTTGGGCAGCACTCTAATAGCAATTTCAGAGATGGGACTCTAACATGAATTTCATTTATATTCCGCAAACACTATGCAGGGGTGAGACACAATCTACAACTCACAGAAACATAAATTCAAACTTCATCAGATCAGGTGGTGCAAAACTCCACTTAACAACAATCTCCTTCCCCTTAGCTTCATTTGACACCACTTCTTACCCTTGCCTCTGACACCATGTTAGAAAGTGGATGGAGTGGATAATGGCAAGCACAAACTCAAAAATAAACATACAAATATAATATGCAAGAAACAAAGATTTACCAAACAGTTCTACAACACTTCATACTCATTGATCAACATGATGAGATTCTATTACATCTCTATATAATGCTACAATATTATACTTCCACTCATGATCCACAATGATCAGAATAAAGATTTGATACTTACATCCTTACATAATGCCTCTATTTATATAGGTCTTTAGAATAATCTAGAATTCCATAAAATCATTCAATAATACATAATTATGGAATACAACATAGTCAAAAAGATATGCTGAGAACTAATGGTGGTAGAAAAATGGGCGGTTGAGAATGACACAAGGCTACTGGACTCAACATTGTTGGTTGCAGTTGCAACTGGCTCTATAGTCAACGTTGGTGGATGCAACTATAATTAATTTATTTTCTAACATGTTGTTGATATGATCCTTTGACATGTAGACATGATTTATAGCTGACGTGTCCTCCAAGATGGTGGTGATTTTGGCATATGGATTGTTGGCGACAGATGATGGTCAAGTGATGAAACCTCATTTATGAAGGAATGATGGCAAAGAGAGTTGATGTGATGTAGAGTATAGCCCATAAATACACATGTTGCCCACTGTTTGGGATATTGAAAAGGAATGAGTGCCTGGGAAATTCACATTCAAAAATCATGGAGGTGAAGGAAGAGATGAGAAGGTTGCTAGGAGAAATGGAAGCCAACTTTAGTCTGTAGGCGAAAATGGAACAAATGTCCTTTTGGGGAAAGCTTTCAAATGAAATACTAAAAACCATTTTCACTAGAGATGATTCTTTCTTCTTGATCATTGTGAGGGGATTGTTGGTGGTGGATTATTTGATCTCCAACTACAAATATCGAACCAACATTGATATCTCTTCAATTGTTTTGCACATGGAGGCTTGAAGTAGATAGTGTTGAAGAGGTAAAGAGGGTAGTGAAGTTGGAATGGAGGAAAGGATTGGATGTCCTACTCCATTATGTTGAGACAGGGAGGGGATTTATCATGACAATGGGGAACTAGAACTAGGTGCATATGCTTGGCTACCCGAATCATATTCACCCATTCCTGCTCTGACATGCATGAAAAAATAGAGAACAAAGGAAGGTGGAGATAAGGAAAATGTCGAAGAGATGGTGATACAATAGGGGCTGAAGAGGGAAGAATTTGATATGAACAATCTCAAGTTCAAAATGTAAGACAATTGGAGGGACGAATGCATGGAAAATGTTGCAAACCAAGAACCTGGTGGGAATGGGGATGGTGTGGGTAGAGGTGGTAGGAGATCACAAGACCATGGACGAGGGTGTGGAAGAGATGATAGAGGCAATGGAATTAGGGGTCAAGGAAAAGACAATGCATCTCAACACTGTAGGAGGGGCAATCCTATGGAAGGTCGTGGAAGAGGCCAAGGAGAAATACAAAGTTGAGATAGGATAGTGGAATTTCTTTGGGTTGGGAAATTTTTATTTTCCAATTTCATGTTGCTACGCCCATTTTTTATTTTTCTTGTATAGACATATATGTTCATTTTTTATTTGAAGAGTTCAATGCCTTGTTTCATACTGATATACACGATACTCTAATAAATGTAAATGGGACTGTAATGGTGAATGACCAAATTGGTGTATAGGGATAAGGATATAGTAGTAGAATATAGATATTTTGATGTAGTAATTGCAAATGGGTATATGAAAGGGTGACTAACTTTTATTGAGGGCAGGGGGTTTATTTTTCTTTATCATATAATTAATAAAATATAATATTTATTAAGCAAAAAAAAATTATAGTATGAATGGTAAAAAATTGATAACAACATTTACAATAATTAAATTGATAATAGAAGTTATAATAATAATTGCAAGTGTAGATAAAAAGATTGCTTTGATATTAATTAAGGTTTGAAAATTTAATTGTAAAATTACAAGTTTGTTTGTTAATAGTGGTGGATTTAGAGACATTACTTTTAACTCATAATAAAATATCAAAGACATATTTATTACTATTGTATTCAATCTTTAATAAGAATGACATCGATGATTTGTGGCATGCATTATTCCTTCAATTGTTTCACTATTTATTTGAGATAAAAGGGTGACCTATGGAATTCTATTTTGGGAATTATTATCACATGTGGCAAGGTCCAAGAGCTCCTACTTATGTTTGGACCATTCTTTTATCTTTTGGTGAAGGGTATATGTATTCTAGACTCAATTAGTTTGAGAGCATATTCAATAAAGGAAGGCTAGTGCTAGGTTATACTTTTTGACAAATTTGATTAGATAAATTTAACTTGATAAGTAGGAGATATTGTCCACAACAAGTTAGGTTGTGATATTGCTATCAGGATTCAACTGTGTAGTTTTTTAAGTCAAACTCATTGACCCATATTTCATGAGTAGTGGTTTATAGGAACCCATCTCTCATGAGAATGAATGGAACACTTAGCACTCATTGCATATAGGTGATGCTCACAGAGGTGAAGCACAATGACTTCTCAGGAGGTCACTCATCAAAATACTACTCCAGCTCAAGCGCACTTGACTATGGATTTCCCTTCATAGCTAAGCCCACTTTTCTTGCAACAGCTTTTGCAAAATCTTTAGCAAATGTTGTGTCTTATGAACCATTTATTAGAAAGCCTCTTTAGCTCATCAATTAATGTTAGAGTTTTAGGTGACTCTACAACACCCCCAAAGATCAAATGAAAGACCAAGATAACTTCAACAAGATAATGGCAAGACAATTGCATTAAGATGAAAGAATGATATCATTGATAATAGACATAATAAAAATGTACATAATAGGTATACTTATATAGGAAAGACAATAAGAGACTGTGATAAGGAGAAGATAAGTTATCACGCTCACAAGGTGGAATCACATGTCCACCAAAGGTGGATCATCCTCCATTATGCAATGAAGTATGTGCAACATGTGGAGGATGATAATGTGATATGTGCATTAAAGGTGGATCTCACACGTAAAGTGGAATGTGATAACTGTTAGAGTAAAAAGGTATTTTCACTTATCAATTAAATCATTATTAAGTCACTTTTAATCTCTAGTTCACTTAAGATAAAATTTAGACATATAATAATTAATTCTATTATTAATTATTATCATGTAACCTAGGTTTCTCCACCTTATAGTGTTTGATCTCCTTTATAAGGATTGATCTCTTTGTAAATATTAATTCTTTTGTAATTCCCTCTATTCTCTCTCTGAATGAATATTTTATCTTTTAGATCATTATGAGTTGTGTCTCCATTCTTTGCTTTTGTAATAGGTATTTTGCATATAGTGGATCTTGGTGATTGAATTCTTTGAATTATAACATGGTATCAGAGCCTGATTTGATTTTCCAGGTTTGGTTTTCTAATTTTTTTGTCTTGCAGGGTTTTTTGCTAGTCAAAGTCAGGGTTCCTTTTTGCACTCCAGTCACCATATCTTGCTCCTCCAGACTTTGTATTTTGACTTCTACATGTCGTTAGAAATATGGTTATGTTCTCTTTCTTCTTGTATGGGTCTCATTGCCATGATCTGCTCTAGGTACATTTTATTCAGGTTTTTTTTATTTTTGCAATCTGGTGATCATCTTGGATGTTTCAGGTCCTAGGATCATTTTCCTTGCATGGGATGACTCCTTTTAGCTATTACTTATGTTCCTACATCTTTCTAACATTCTTGAGTTTTGTAGACATCATTTTGGAGCATTTCTTTTCTACAAATGCGCTGAGATAAAGTATCATTATTTCATGCTTGGGATCTTGCACATTTTGTGCTTGTTTGTACTCGCACTACATAATAAAGTGCCATGGGGGGATTGATCTACCTTTTTTAATTGAGTGTTCCTTCCACGACATTAGCCTCATTATGTGTGTCCATAGATTGATCATCCTCGACACCATCCTTTATATGTGTTTGTACTTTCTTTGACATGTAGTTATTCTTGGCAGCCTCTTTTAGTATACTTGTCATACCTCTCCATGCTCAACATTGTGGGGGATATTTCCTATTGGTTCTAATGCTTCCTTTGTTCGATAGAGTGAGCTATATTTAGTATTTGTTACTATGTACTAGGCAGATGATGTGGCTGGGTACCTATGCATTTTAGTGAGATGGATCATTAACCATATGGACACCTCTTTCATTCCTATTTGGAGGCATCCTTCCATCTTTTGATTAGCTCTTCATATTTTTGTGTTTTTTTTCCATCTATATCTTCAAGTTCTGATGTTTGCCTTATTTTCCATCCTGATTTGAGTAGTGTCATTTGAGGGCACTCATATAGATTATAGTCTTCTCTACCTGATCAGATTCTATTTCAGTGGAGGTTCCAACAATTATTCTTTGACAATGTTTTCAACTTCATGCTTCAGTGTTGTTCTTCATGTTCTTATTCTGATCACCTCTTCAGACTTTGGTGTTTTTTACATATGTATCTTTGAGTTATGATGTTTGCAATTATTTACCATCCTGATTTGAGTTGTGTTATTTGAGGACACTCATGCATATTACAGCCTTCTCTTCTTGATCTTTGTTCCTATTTTATAGGACATTCTCTAGTTTGGAGGCTTCTTCATTCCTTCACTAGGATTCATCTCTTTTCAGAGAGGGTTTTTTCCCAGTGGGTTTTCTCCTTTTCTCCTCTTTATAGAGATTTTGTAGATGGGTACCTGATTAGGCCATATTGTCAGGACCCATTTCCCACTTTTAGTAGTTGTTTCTAGGTTTTTAGCTTCTCCCTAAGTTTATCTTAAGGTGGGTGTTAGAGTAAAAAGGTATTTTTACTTATTAATTAAATCATTATCGATTTAATTATTAAGTCACTTTTTATCTCTAGTTTACTTAAGCTAAACTTTAGGCATATAATAATTAATTCTATTACTAATTATTATCATACAACCTAGGTTTCTTCACCTTCTGGTGTTCGATCTCCTTTATAAGGATTGATCTCTTTGTAATTAATAATTCTTTTGTAATTCCCTCTATTCTCTCTTTGAATGAATATTTCATCTTTCATATCATTATGAGTTGTGTCTCCATTCTTTACTTTTCTAACATGTATTTTGCATATAGTGGATCTTGGTAATTGAATGATTTGAATTCTAACTATAAAAACTATCACAACCTAAAGTGGAATTTCTCCTACACCATGTGTAAATATAGGTGCAAAGGTGATGCATTATTCTAAGTAAACTTAAGTAAAGTGTCATCAGAATTAATTAATTACACCAACAATTGATAAGTAGGAGATACTTACTGTTGGTAATATTTCATGTTTTGAGTCCGCCTCGTGAATGTTTGAAGTTTCTTGTCATACCTGTGATCAAATGGTTTAAAGTCATGGTTGAAACTATCCCTGTGCCTCTGCAAATTTTGTTCTAGCCCTTAACCTAGTTTAAAATGCTAAAAACCCTAATTCCTTGGTTATATCTGCTCGAAAGTGGCAAAAAACCCTAGTTCATTGAAAAACCCTTCTAATTTGAAGTTACTTTTTCAAGCCACTTACGTCACTTAAAGCATGTGTTGTATTTCCTATCTTATGCTAGTCGCAAATTCTCCTTATAAAATCATAATATTCCTTATCATTATGAGACTTAGCGATTCCCTTCAGTTGGGTGATCTCTGTAAGAAAGACATATACCTTATGTGATCTGGTGATAAAGTGACAACTGTTGATTCAGATCAAGATCCTGAGGTAGTGGAAAAGTCTTGTGATGTAACCCTGGTTAGCAAATTTGTCTCCCAACTTTGAGATTACTCAGTTGCCTAATCGCCAAATGTGGACCATGGTCAAAAGAAGTGTTAGCTCGTGGTTAAGTCTGTGACTGGTGATCAAGTTTATTATGATAGTGTGCCACATGTCATGGTGGGCCCAAATGTAGTTCAAGGGGGTCTCTTTGGTTGCATAATCTCCAGTTTTAACTGAGGTTCAGGTAGAGTTCAAATTTTGTATTATCACTTGATCTCATGAAGGAATTTGGGTTGAGTTAGATATCAAGCGATCAAGATATTACAGTCATCAAGTATCACAAGAAATTAAGGTTTTCCTCAAAGATCATGAGATTTGGTGAGAACTGTCAGATGCACGGTTGATCCAATGGTCAGTTGGGTTGTCTCCAGATTTAGCATGGGTTAGCAAATTCTTGTGGTGACTTTGAGATTACTCAGTCGCATCATCTCCAGATTTAATCTATGGTTGATAATTTAAGTGAAGAGTTAAGGTTTCCCTTTGGTCACTTTATCTCTTGATGAAAAGTGAGTTAAGTTATGAATCATGAGATCTAGCAAAAACTGTTGATCAAAATTTTAATCTGATGACAGTTAGGAAACCTCTAGATAAACTCTGCAATTAAGAAAATATCAGGCAACATTGAGTTCATACGGTCGCAAGGTCTCTTGATTCAACCAAGGTTAAAGCAGAGTTATTATGTTACATTGTCGCCTGATCTCATGAAGAAAGATGAGTTAAGTTAAAAGTCAAGAGATCTAGCGACATCCACTGGATTAAGAGATGATCTCATAGTGGTTTCTAAATTGCTAGTGAAATTTGAAAAGTCAAAAGTCATCTAGCGATCATGAGACAAAAAGAAGATGAGACACATTTTCAAAAGGTATGCATTAATTGTTAAGTATTCAGTCACGTGGTCTCCAAATGGCATTCAACGATAATGAGATCATAGTCGCCAAGCCTCATAAGAATTTAGGGTTTGTGTTAAAGATTAAGAGACTTGGTGAGAACCGTTAGGTGAAGATGAGAGAGGATCAACGACAGTCGGGTAATCTCCATATGATTGATTAAAATGAAAAATGATTCAACAATCATGAGATAAAACTATAGTCGCCAGCTCTCTGAATGAATTATCAAATAAAAGAAATGTGCAGCGATAAATAGATTAAGGTGTGGTCACTAAATCTCCAGATAGAAACCAAAGGTTGAAGTAAAGTTTTAAAGAGTTGCAGTCACCTAATCTCTTGAGATAACTACAGTTAGTGAAATCATCCAGCGACAAGGAGATACATATTTGCAAGGTTGTCGGAAAGGAACCTGAGTTAAAAGATGACTTTTCCTCACCACCAGAAGGTACAATGGCTAGCTAATGAGAAGTACAAAATGAATGCCATGGTGGAAAAATAGTTGAAAGAAAGCCAATCAAATTTGAACTTTGTGATTTTAATGAGGTTTTTAAGAAAAAGCACTCATTCAAATGTGATTTTCTGTCACTTTTAGAGAATATGACTACGAATTGAATTTATTTCACAATGCGTGTTTAAACTTATGACAGAAGTGATGGATTTTAAATCTGTAAATCTTGAAGGGATGTTTGCATTGATTTCACAATTATAAGTAAGTATGTTCATTGTCACTTTACTTCAACAACATTCAAGATTTTAGCGCATAAGTTTTCTGTATGATCAATATTTCCTGAGAGTAGTGAGATTTTCAAACAACCATTATTGAAGTAAGGGTTTTAATTGATAGTATAGTTGATCCAGAATCTGATAAGTGGAGTCTTATCCTACTTTTCCATGAAGCAAAGTTGTCTTTGTTCAACTTGGGAACATCTTGTCTGTTCATCTTGTGATCTTTTACTTAGGTCTTTAAACCTTCCTTCTAATCACACAAGCTCTGATACCAATTGTTAGTAATAAATGAGAGGGGGGCGGGGTGAATCAGTGGTGTCAAATTTTTATCCTTTAAACCTTAATCCTCCAATCAATACACCTCAGATTATTAAATCCCTATAAGATGCATGTCTTGAAATACTTGAAATAATTAACTGTCTATCGGTTTACCTTGTTTGTCCTTATTCTTCTTCATTACCAATAAGTAGTAAAACTTATTTATCGATACTCAGTAAATATGCAGAGTATACCAATCAATCCAGAAATGCATATGTGAAATTTAAAACAATAAAGTAATAAACCATACACACATAACACATTGATTTTAACATGGAAACCCTGTTAAGGGAAAAAAACCACTTGGACTAGTACCCCATATTTTCACTCTTTTGAAGCGAGCCCTATTAGGAGTCAATGTTGTTAAAGGTTAAAAACACACTGTTAAGTGTGACCTTGTTAGAGGATTTTATACATATAGGTTGTCACTTAGTATCTGGCATCTATTTTGCTACCATCCTTGAATTAGCCTCCTTCTTAGACTGTCAATAGGCTTTAGACAAATCTTGCTACCATCCTTGAATCAACCTCCTTCTTAGGTTGTCAATAGGATTTATCCAAATTCAATGCTACTTTCATGAATCAACCCTTTTGGTAATCTATTAGGATATACCTCAATTATAGAAGACTGTTAAGTCCTACTCTGTTAAGAGACTTGATGCTTCAATGGTTAAACTGAAACATTATGACCTATTTCTAATGCAACTTTGAATTACAAATTTTTAGATCTATTTAAGTACAATACCTCTCTAATCAATGTATCAATTCAATTCCTTTGTGCTCCACACTTTCTTCTCTATGATGTTGTGCTTCACTATTTGTCAGTGTCTACATAATTCTTTAGCTCTCCTTCAACTTGATTGATCAGGACTGTATGAAGTTTATCCTTCACGATTTTCTCTTCAGCATCCTCTTTCTATTCACTCCCCTTCTGTGTATCTGATTGCATGTGGAAATGAATTATGCTTGTCTCTTACATAGACATGATATTCCTTAATTCATGATTCTTGATTGTTGATTCTTGGTGTGAAAAACAATTCAGCCAAATTGATTTACGGCTTTAACTCCTGATTTATCTTGTAGTTATCTTCTTGCCAACTGTATAAATCTTCTTTAAATCAATTACTTAACTGTGGTTGAATAAAACAAATAAAATAACCAGTTATGTCTATCCTTAAACTCTGCCAGCTAGATATTTTGCCATTTTCTGATCTCTTTGTTTCATCAGTCAATTCTATAGTTCGTCGTCGGTGACAACTGCTAGTACTGTAAGTGCAACTTTAGTTAGCTTTAGGATCTCCATCCATCGAGGATCATTGGATCTTGCTCGTCGGGAAACTCTATTTTCAGCTTGTCGGGCATCATGTGATTTTTCTTCATTGGGAAACACTGTCTTTTCTCGTCTATTATTAATGTGGCTTTTTCTCTGTCTTTACTGATGGTGTGCACTTTTTCGGTGTAGTCTGTTACTTAGTGAATACTTGACTTTTATGCATTGCTGAAAGCATAATCATTGTTCCATTGATTCTCTGAAGTCTTTGGCATTATGTGCATGACCATGCAAATGATGTCAAGTTGACATCAATGAAAATACAAACCATAAACTATTTTAATGTCTTGCATCCTCTTCAAATTAACATTATCAAACATTCAATCAGTTACATGTCATCAGAACACAACTTTATAATGGTGGAGATTGCTTCTTCACACCTGGGGGGTAGGGTATGTACGCCTCATTTGTAGCACAGTTAGGTGCCTCCCGCAAGGAGTACGGGGTAGTCCCATATTGCTGTCACCATATGTAGACCAAAAAACATATGGCTCATATCATGGACTATAAAAGATCCTTTCCCTTCCTTTCCTTTTCAATTACAAATTCTGAATTTGAGGATATAAAGACATGTAGAACTACCAATCAAATGTGTAACAAGCTTACACTAGTTTATGAAGGAGATGCAAATGTACTGAGAGCTAAAGTTGAAAGTCTTCAAGGAAAGTTTGATGATATGAGAATGAAAGAAGGAGAGAACATAACACATCACAGTACCCGACTTAGGAAAGTAGTGAATGCTATTCGAGGAGCTGGAAGAACTATTGATGAAGACCCTATTGTTAGTAAGTTTCTTAGAACTTTATTGCCTATTTATTCTATAAGAGTCTCTACAATACATGAAATGAGAGTAGCACCTGGAAACAATAGTAGTGTTGATAGTCTTGTTGGAAGATTGATTTCTTTTGAGATGAATAATTTTGACAATAGTATTGTACCTTCTATGAAATCTGCATACATGTCTACTTTGAAAATTGGTAAATCTAGTAGTAAATACATATTCATAAATGACAGTGACAGTGATAGTGATGATAAGGAACTTGATGAACTTGAAGCTTTAATTATTAGAATATTGCACAAAGGTAAAGGAAGATATAAAGGTAAAACACCTTTGATATGTTTTAATTGTAAAAAGATTGATAATTTTTCAGTAAGATGCCCTAACAGAAAGAATGATGAAAGAAATGATAGATCTAATGACATAAAGGATGACCGAGACTACAGAAGCAACCGATAGTATGACAAAAGAGATAACCAAGATTTCAAAGATAAATGCGAGAAGGCTTGTTACATTGCTGAAGATAAAGATAATGACAGTGGTTATGATAGTGATGAAGACATTGAGACAATGTTTGTCACTTTGAAAGATGATTCAGATGAAGATAAAAGGTATGTAGAAACAACACTTATCTCTAAAGTTAGTAAGCATGAAATTTGGGTTATTGATAGTGGCTGTACACATCACATGACTGGATATAAAGGAAAATTTGAATTTGTCAAACATTATGATTGAAGATCTATTAGAATGGGAAATGATACACCTTGTCAAGTGAAAGGAAAATGTACTATTATGCTGAACAATCAAATCAAATGTGAGAATGCATACTGGGTAAAAGGAATTAATTAAAATTTGTTGAGTGTTTCACAACTAAATAACACAGGTCACCAAGTTGCATTTGAAAATAGAAAAGCTAGAATCTATGATGGAACAAGAAAGTTGATCGGCACAGGTGGACAATTAAAAGGTAACGTATTCTATCTTGACACTGTTGAAACTACTTGATTATTGGAAAATAATGAAGATATATGGTTATGGCATAAAATTCTTTGTCGTGTAAGTTTTGACAACATGATTAATATTAGCAAGAAAAGAAAATTTATAGTCTTACCAAGCTTATCTAAACAAGACCATGTAATGTGTAAAAATTGTCAAATGGGAAAGATGTCAAAATCTAGTTTCAAGAGCAAGAATTTTTCATCTAATGATATTATGGAGTTAGTTTATATAGACCTATGTGGACTAATGAGAACAGAGAGCTATTATGGGGACAAATAATTTATTTTATTTGTTGATAACTACTCCAGAATGATGACTGTCATGTTCCTAAAAGAAAAATATGAAGCATTTAAGATGTTTAAATGGTAAAAATCTAAATTGGAAAAATAAACTAGTAGAGAACTAAAGTGTTTGAGATATGATAGAGGAGGTGAATTTATTTCTAATGACTTCAATAACTTTTGATGAGTATGGCATCAAAAGATGAGTTTCTGCACTGAAGACACCATAGCAGACTGGAATTGCTAAAAGAAGGAACAGATCAATTGTTGATTGTGCTAGAACACTGATGATTGAAAAGAGTGTTGCACAAACATACTGGTGAGAAGTGGTTAGCATTGTTGTATACACACTAAACTGATTATAATTGAAGAAAGATACTAACAAAACACCTTATGAGATATTGTATGGTTATACACCTAATGTTAGATATTTTAGAATATTTGGTGGTCGTTTCTATATTCTGAAAAAATGATCGAAATGGTAAATTTGATGCAAAAAGTGATGAAGGAATATTTCATGGATATTCTACTAAAATTAAAGCTTATAAATGTTTGAAAAGACATCTAACAAAATCATTGAGAGTGCAAATGTGAAAGTTGATGAAATTGTTGAGAAGAATGATGAGGACAACATGAAAGAACCAAAATATTATAGTAGATTTGTCTACATGGAATAACCTGATACTATACCGACGTAGATGCCTAACGTTACCATGCAACAGGGTAATGTCACTGGGCAACAGGTAGCATAGACCGAGAATTTGGAAAATGTCAAAATTGAAGATCATGAACAAGAACACAATGAACCTACAGGAGAAGGCAATGAAGAAAAAAATTGTACTTGTACTTGCTAAATATGTGAGAAGACATCATCCACAAAATCAAATTATTGGAGATAAAAGAGCTGGCATGATGACAAGAAGTAAGTTGAAAGACACCACATGTTTAATTTGTGAATTTGAGCCTAAGAATTTTAGAGATGCATTAGAAAATGAAGAATGGATTACAACTATGAATGAGGAAATCGAGCAGATACAAAAAAACAAGACATGGACATTAGTACCGAGACCGAGTGATAAATATGTCATTGGCACCATATGGATATTCAAAAACAAATTGAATGAGAATGGAGATGTAACCATAAATAAAGAAAGATTAGTTCTAAAAGGGTATGCACAAGAAGGAATTGACTATGAAGAAACTTTTTCACCCGTTACTTGACTTAAAGGAGTAAGAATATTATTTGCATACACTTCATATAAAGGATTCAAAGTATATCAAATGGATGCTAAGTCTGCATTTTTGAATGAAATACTAGAAGAAGAGGTATACATTGAACAACCTGAAAGATTTATTGATCCTAATAAGACAAACATGGTATGTAAGTCACACAAAGCTTTATATGGATTGAAATAAGCACCAAGAGCATGGTATGAAAGATTACATTTCTATCTTATAGTATTGGATTTATTAGAACAAGTGATAACAAAAATTTGTATTTGAAAGGAGGAAATGATGATAAGACTCTTATTGCTGAAATATTTGTTGATGATATTATATTTGGAGGTAATGATAACCTAGGCACTTCATTTGCTAATGAAATGAGGAAAGAATTTGAAATGTCAATGTTTGGAAAGATCAAATTTTTTCTTGGATTGCAAATTTTACAATAGACTATAGGTATCTATATTACTAAATCAAAATACATTAAGGAAGTACTGAAGACATTCAGAATGGAAGAATCAAAACCAGTCAGAACTCCTATAGTGACAGGATGCAAATTGACAAAAGAAGACTGGTATTGACCGAGAAATTTATTCAAACTGAGGCTGACTAAAATGTTGAGCTGGCAATTGATGATTTTGAAAAAAACATAAATTTTTTATTTTGATAAAATGATTATGAAAATTCAAGGAAGATTTGATGACAAATATTGAAACGTGTTTTTAACACAACTGTCGAGGATGGTTTAAGCAGCAAAATCAATGATGGAGATTAAGCGGCAAAATCTGAAGGATGGAAATTAAATGAGCTATGATGTCTATATAAGACACAAGAGATTCATTATGAAACATACCTGATGCACACATGCAAAATTTATGTATGAATGATCAAATTGGTTAAAGACATAACTGATCATTTTCCGCATACATCACCGAATGACAGAGTTAAGTGCTTTGCTGACCAGAACAGAGTATGAAATATGAGATGAACTGAAGTGAACAAATTGATCAGAGGTATTATGTACTTAGCATAGATCTAAAAATCTTCAATCATAGTTGTATTTGAATCAGATCATTACTATATCAATTTAACCATTGTTACAGATAAATCTCTTAACTGAGTAGGACGTGAAAGTCTTTATTATGACATTCTAATGAATGTTGAGTGTTTTCTTGTTGAACCCATAGTGAATGCATGGTCAAGAGAGAACTGTTAGTTTTAAATCCTTTAACCAGATCATATTTAATAGTGTGCATTTTAACCTTTAACAGGGTTGGCTCTTCACCGAGCTCACTTCAAAAGAGTGAAATATTTTGGGTTATCGATCCGAGGTGGTTTTTCCCATAGTAGGGTTTCCACATTAAAAATCTAAGTTTCAATGTGCTTGAATGTTGTGGATTGTTATTTTTCTTTACACTTTAAATTGATCGGTAATCATAGTATTAATTTACTGATACTTCGTAAACACTATTGACTAAAGTTGAAGATTATAGAATACATTTCACTGAGTTGAGTTATATGTTTGAAGGATAATTGGGAGCTAACTAATTCACCCCCTCTGCCCCCTCTCAGTTATTCTAACAATACAAATATATAAAAAAATCCTTAATCATCTAATAAATAAATATTTTGATTATAATGATAAAACTTAATAATAAATACAACTATTTTTCATTAAAAAATAATAATAAAACATTATTCAAAAAAATCGTAAATAATGAAAAATAAAAAATAAATACAATGATCATATCATTGGCTGGTGGCTATGGGGCAACTTAAATGCACCCATATGGAGTTTTTTTGGTCTTAAGTGTATTGTATTTATACTGCAAGAGGGTGCATTCTTGTAGCCCGTAGACGACGCCATATGATTGGACCCTCTCTATTTTATATTTCAGAAATACAATAGTCATATGATTGGACCCTCTCTATTTTTCGCTTCTTTTCTGAAATTGTCTAAAAAGACTACAACTAAAACTTATGGACATTTGAATGCACACTATGTTTTCTTAATTGCATTTCATATAAGATTAAAAAAATATTGAAAATGAAAATGATGTTCATATGGTTAGATTCTCTCTATTGTCCACTATATTTTTAGAAGAGATTGGAAGGACACAGTAATGAAATTGTAGTCATGTGACTGGGCCCTGATTACTCTCCACTATGTACATTCTTTCAAAGTAGACACGTACTTCAATGTGCAAAATACTATTCAAACATTGTCTTTCAGATTTTAGTCTTGAAAGAAAAATCTTGTCCTTAAAAGAAGAAGAAAATGAACTTATTTTGATTTCAAACTTAGCAGATAAAAGAAAATTCTTTTCATATTAAGGAGATTAGATTTTAAATAAATAATAATGCTAAAAATAATTGTTTTATTTTTTCTTTCGAGGGATAATGTTATATTCATTTTATTTGTGGATCTTGTTCGATGCAAAAAAAGGTGGTATACATATATAAAATTTAGATTCGATTCATCTTGCAATAATGGGAGAAGGGTTGGGAATACACAAAAGTTTGGCTGAGTGACAAGATTACAGCCATAGAGAATCTAGTCGTATATAGTGGGGTTCATATTCAATTTGGTTCTCATTCATGCATGACACACACCCTACTTTAAATCATGTCGATTGTTAACAAACAACTCTTTCTCATTAGTCAGGTCGAGCTAGCCATCCATCATCAAAGTTCTTGTAAAGACAATGACCTTAGAAACATGAGCCACATAAGCAATAACAAAAGACAAAGAATTCGATCAACCAAGTCAAAATTAGAATCGACTTATCGACAAATATGATAACAATTTCCAATAACATTAAATGAAAAAGGTACATCAACTTGTCAAAAGGAAAAAGAAACTACATAAGATATTATATCAAAATTAATAACAATTCTGACCATCTTGTCGAAAAAAACTAGATCCAAGGAGAGAATTTGACCATTCCAGCAAAGTACATCAGTAACAAGAATTAAGAGATTTGTATAGGAGTCATCGACTAACATAAGTTTGTAAATATCATTAAAATATACCATAGGTTGATTACAAAGAAATCATAGAACTCTAGATACTTGTTCACACAAACACATTTAGGGTGAGAATATTGTAGGAGTGTGTTTCCCCACAATCTTTCATGACATGAAAGATACCTAGCCTAGCAAGAGGAAGACTAATCAAGTAAAATTGCTAAGAGTAATGAAATGTTAGGGTTTGACAGAATCAGAACAATATAAGAATAAATAGTTATACACAAAAATAATAGAAGAAAGAAACTAAACACAGATAACACACAGATTTATTGTGGTTCACCCAAAACCTGGGCTACATCCACCTACACAGCCATCCAACCTTCCTTATTATCCAGCAAAAATGTACACAACCTTACAATGCATTATACATCTCAAATGCTTATAATAT
Organism: Thuja plicata; assembly: GCA_018584345.1. Lineage (NCBI taxonomy): Eukaryota > Viridiplantae > Streptophyta > Pinopsida > Cupressales > Cupressaceae > Thuja > Thuja plicata. The sequence goes on along the minus strand of MU225285.1, from coordinate 538,735 downwards.
GCATTTTAGGGAAACATCTAAAGTTGACCATTTTAGGGTTTTACAATGTCGGTCTTCTTTTTTCCCAAAAAAGAAAATCTCTTTCCTGAAAAAGCACCAAAATTTTTTGGCCCTTTGGGCTGGCCTCCGGTTCGGGGCTACCGCCCCTCATCTCCAGAAACTACCACACATGTCACCACAATATCCACACCTACTATATGATCAGTCACCACAATATCAACATGGAATTCATGCAATGGTAAGTCAATAAACCAATACAACAAAAAATATGGTCACACAGAAACAAAAGACATAATCATGCCAAAGAAACAACAACTTTTTCTCAATTTATCTTTTCAAGGAATTGTAAATCCATCTCAGAAATGGAAAAACATACTGGTAAAAATTTCTCAAGAGGTCACCATGATGCATTCATACTTTTTCTTAATGTAATAATTAGTTCTCAATACATGCATACCTCATCATAGACATCATCATCCATGTGTTTATTTCCAAAAGTTTTCATCCTTGTGAAATGAATGGAAAACATCAATCAAACTCATATAATATAAGACATATCTCTGGTCTGTAAGTTAGCTCAAATTTTACAAATAACATACAAAATTATAATCAACTATACATTGTCCTCATGTGATACACACATATACTCAACCCAAGAACACAGGTACACACATTCAATTTCAATGTTATATTATCATAAACTTTCCAAGGACATACTTCATTAAAATAGATTCCATTATCAACATATGGAAAACATGAAAGTAATAACTAAATAAGGAGGACACCATAATATTCTAATGTAATTCCTCAAGAAGTCAAGCATTCTCACTTTTCTAGAATGATTAATCATATGCTCTATTCAAACAAGCTAACATAGTTTAGATTGTACTATATCATGGTTCTCAAAGAGCCATGGTTCTCAAAGACATGTCACCACAATATCAACACCTACTGTGTGATCATTTGCCACAATATCAAAAATCTCCCACTTGGAGACCGATCAGGCTCCACACCAAACAATCTCCCACTTGGAGACTGGAACCAGACGATAATGTAGTATGTGCAACTCCCACTGGATAAAAGACCTTGTTGTGTATTAACCCCATGATTATCAGTCAAGAAGCCCAATAGAAGCTGAGAAAGAAACTAGCTTCTCCTTGGGGACTACCTTCATGAACATGTATGTAGGATTATCACTTGTGTGAATTTTTTCAAGCCGTAATTGGCCATCCTCAAAAACCAACCTTATAAAATGGTACCTAAGTTGTATGTGCTTTGTCCTTGAATGAAAAGAAGAATTCCTTGCAAGATGAATGGCACTCTGGCTATCACTATACAATGGGTGGTCTTCCTACTTCTAACCTAATTCCTCTAGAAAACATTGTAACCAAATCATCTACTTGCTATCTTCTATAGCAGCTACATACTCAGCTTCAGTGGTTGAAAGTGCATTAATCTTCTGCGATCTAGAAATCCAACTGACTGTAGTACCCCCTACAGTGAAAACATACCCTGTAGTAATTCTCCTTGTATCAATTTCTCCCATCAGATTAGAGTCAAGAAACCCACTCAGAGAAGAACTAGATCCAGTGAAACATAATGCCTTTGTAGTAGTACCTCTCAAATATTGAAGAATCCATTTGATAGCATTCCAATATTCCATACCTGAATTTCTATTATATCTGATGAAAACTCCCACTGCATGAGCAATATCTGGCCGTGTGCATCCCATCTCATACATCAAACTACCAACAACTGATGAATACAGGATTTAAGACATTTTATCTACCTCTTCCTATGCCTTTGGGCATATTTCCTTAGTCAATTTGAAATGACTAGCCAAAGGTGTACTAACTACTTTTGCATCCTCCATATTGAATCTTTTCAACACCTTCTTTATATACTCACTTTGGGACGAATTCAAAGTTCTATTTTTCTCATCCCGTGTAATCCTCATACCAAGGATTTTCTTAGTAGCACCCAAATCCTTCATAGAAAATGACCTTGCTAATTTTTGTTTAAGTTCATTTATGTGTTGCATATTGGACCCAACAACAAGGATGTCATCAACATAAAGTAACAGGATAATGTAACTCCCATTATCCAATCTCTTAAAATATACACAGTGATCAAAATAACATCTATGGTAACCTTGTTCAGCCATGAAACTATCACATTTTAAATACCATTGGTGTGGTGCCTACTTTAGGCCATACAGACTCTTCCTTAACCTGCACACCAAATTCTCCTTACTCTTGACCTCATATCCCTCTGGTTGCTGCATGTAAATTTCCTCCTCCAAATCTCCATGGAGAAAAGCTATTTTGACATCTAGTTGTTCAAGATGCAATTCATTTGCAGCCACAAGACTTAGTACGGTTCTAATTGAAGTCATTTTTACAACATGGGAGAATATTTCATCAAAATCTATACCCTTTTTTTGTGCAAATTTTTTTACCACAAGTCTGGCCTTATACCTCTTATTTCCTTCATCTTCCTCCTTCAGCCTATAAACCCATTTGTTAGGAAACGATATTTTTCCTTTAGGTAAAGGGACTAAGTCCCAAGTCTTATTTTCAACAAGGAGTCTGTCTCCTCTTTCATGCCCAGATTCAACTATTATTTGGCATCCACCTGCATTGCTTCTTCATATTCTTCTGGTTCACCAAGATCAGTCATTAAAATGGAATACAAAGAAGGAGAAAACCTTTTAGGAGGTCTACTTGACCATGTAGAATGTCTTACACTTACAAGATTTTGTGGGATAACCTATTGTTTTTGAGCATCAGGTACCAATGGTGTTCCTTTTTTAGGAGTCTCATCCAACACCACATATTCTTGTCTGACCTATTCATGCTTCTTTTCCTACCACTATTCTTTATGCATGACCTTCTCATTGAATATAACATCTCTACTTCTAATTATCTTAAGATTTTCAAAATCCCATAATCGATAACCATAGTCATCTACTCCATATCCAATAAAGGTACACTTTTGAGATTTAGCATCAAGCTTGGTTTTATTTTCTTTATCAACATGGACAAAAGCTTTACAACCAAAAGTTTTCAGAAACAAATAATTTACCTTTTTACGAGTCCATGCTACCTCTAGAATACCACCATCCAAAGGGGATGAAGGTCCTCTATTTATCAAAGAGACTACATTGTTTATAGCATTTGCCTATAAATGGAGGGGCGGTCTAGCATGCAATCTCATGCTCCTTGCACATTCCATGATTGTCATATTCATTCTTTTTGACACACCATTTTCTTGTGGGGTTCCTGGAACTATTTTCTACCTTCAATTTCCATTGATGGAATACTAATATTCAAAGGTTGTGCTGCAATACTAACCTCCATTATCAGATCTGAGACACTTGAAATTCTTTCCTATCTCATTCTCAACCAAAGCTTTCCATTTCTTAAATGTTTCAAAAACATCAAATTTTTGTTTCAAAAAATATACCCATGTTTTCCAGGTTGAATCATCTATAAAAATAACATAATAATGAGAGCCACCAAGAGATGATACCTGAGCCAGTCCCCATACATCTGAATGCACTACCTCTAACTTCTCACTCTTCTTTTCTTTCTCAGCTTTGAGAAATCTAACTCTTTTCTATTTACCATAAGCACAGTTTTCATAGAACTCTAAATCGATATTTTTCAGTCCTGGCAACAGATTTTTAGAGTGAATGATTTTCATCTCTTTTTCACTCATGTGCCCAAGCCTATGGTGCCACATTTTTGAATCTGTTCTTGCAATGTCTATAGTAGCTTTCCTTGCATTAACATTATCAGTAGCAACTAAGGTAGAATAAGTGTTACTAGTACACAGATATAATGTGCCTATCTTTGAATCTTTAGCTACTACTATTGAACCTTTAGTGACCTTCTAGACATTGTCTATAAACATGAATATGCTACCTTCACTACCCAGTTGTCCTACAAAAATTAAATTTCTTCTTAAATTAGGGACATGCCTTACCTCCTGCAGTACCCAATCATTTCCGTTTGGCAACTTGATCTTTATTTTCCCTTTCCCAACAATAGGACAGGGATCATCATTACCCAAATATACCTGTCCAAAATCACCTTGAACACAATCTTGAAAATATTTTCTATGGGGTGTAGCATGGAATGAAGCCCTGGAATCAATTACCGAGGAATCATGAACATTATCCAAACATAATATTAAAGCATCTTGTAAAGCATTACTTGCAACATTAGCTTCCTTAATTTTATCTTCATTTCTGTCTCCTTGTTTGTTTTTTTGAGACCAACAGTCTTTCTTCAAGTGACCAGGCTTTCCACAGTACTAGCAATCTTTATTTCCTTAGATTGAGAAAATCCTTTATTTGACTTCCCTCATAACTTTCCATGCGAAGGGCATTTTCCTCTTTCACTTGTTCTTCCTCTGTTCTCCACATTTAAAGTGGAACCTGATGAGGTTCAAGTTTCACCTATGCTTTTTCATCGCGTTTCCTCACTTAGGATAACACCAACAACTTCATCAAATTTCAAAGTATTTGAACTAGAGACAAAGTTGCTTACAACCATAACCAAACTATTCCAGCTTTCTGGCAAAGAACATAAAAGTAAGAGAGCCCTAACCTCTTCATCGAATACAATTTTTAAGAATGAAATTGACTGGTGATGGTATTAAATTTATTTAAATGATTCGATACTGATCCTCCCTCACCCATTTTCATATTAAACAAATGATCCATAAGAAATACCTTATTCAAAGCTGAGGGTTTCTCGTATAACTTAACCAATGTCTCCATCATCTCTATGGTCATTGTTGCCTTTGATATGTTGAATGTTATAGATGGTACAAGGCACAAATGAATAGATCCCAGTGCCTTCCTATCCAAGACCTCCCATTCCTCTGCTGACATAGTTCCTTGTTTCTTGGTTTTTCCTTCTAATGGCTTCCACAAGTCCTTTTGATACAGGTAATCTTCCATCTGCATTTTCCACAACTGAAAAATTCTGGCCATTGAATTTTTCAATCTTGAATTTGGAATCCTCCATTGCTCCCACTCAAATCTGAAAGTCCTATCAATCTACAATAACAAACCTTGCTCTGATACCAATTGTTAGGGTTTGACAGAACCATAACAATATAAGAATAAATAGTTATATGCAAAAATAATAGAAGAAAGAAACTAAACATAGATAACATACAGATTTAATGTGGTTCACCCAAAACCTAGGCTACGTCCACCTACATAGCCATCCAACCTTCCTTATTATCTAGCAAAAAATTTACACAACCTTACAATGCATTATACATCTCAAACTCTTATAACATGCATTTTAGGGCAACTTCTAAAATCAACCATTTTAGGGTTTTACAATATCAACACCTACTACATGATCAGTCACCACAATATCAACATGGAATTCATCCAATGGTAAGTCAATAAACCAATACAAAAAAAAATATGGTCACACAGAAACACAAGACATAATCATGCCAAAGAAAGAACAACTTTTTCTTAATTTACCTTTTCAAGGAATTGTAAATCCATCTCACAAATGGAAAAACATACTAGTAAAAATTGCTCAAGAGGTCACCACAATGCATTTGTACTTTTTCTTAATGTAATCATTAGTTATCAATACATGCATACCTCATCATAGACATAATCATCCATGCGTTTAATTCCAAAAGTTTTCATCCTTGTGAAATGAATGGAAAACATCAATCAAACTGATATAATATAAGACATATCTCCAGTCTGTAAGTTAGCTCAGATTTTACAAATATCATAAAAAATTATAATCAACTATACATTGTCCTCATGTTATACACACATATACTCAACCCAAGAACATAGGTACACACATTCAATTTTCAATCTAATATTATCATAGACTTTCCAAGGACATACTTCATTAAAACTGATTCCATTATCAACATATGGAAAACATGATAGTAGTAACTAAATAAGGAGGACACCACAATATTCTAATGTAATTCCTCAAGAAGTCAAGCATTCTCACTTGTCTAGAATGATTCATCATATTCTCTATTCAAACAAGCTAACATAGTTTGGATTGTACTATATCATGGTTCTCAAAGACCCATGTAGAAAAAGGAGTACCCCCACATAGCTCAAGGAATGGCCTTTCTTTCAAGAAGAGAAGAAATTAGATTTGAGAGCCTTAAGTATTATAACATTTATATCAGACACTACAAATTTATTAGACTTTCTAATAGACTTCGAGTATACCCTAGTAGTTATGAAAGGAGAAATCTAAAATCTCCTAAAATCTATGGGAATTCTAAAATCTGATCATATTCCAAATAAATTGATGATAAAGATGTCAACTATCTTGGATTGGTAGCAATGACCTATTTACACTTTGTAAATTTTAATAGTTTTAAATAGAGAATCACAAACAAAGTAGGCAGAACCAAGCTATTAATAACCATAACTGCAATCTATTTTAATCATAGAAGAGAAATCAGGAGAACCAAAATGATCAAGAAACAATTATAATGACTAGTGAAAAGATAAATAAAGCTCCAGTATAAGCCACATCAACACAATAATTGTGAAAAATAATTAATGGTTTACAAATATTCATTAAAATAAACTAACATTACCTATAGGTAGCATACTTTGCACTGCAAACACAACCTGTGTGTGTATATTTGTGCACCTGTTAGCTGCAACACAACACTTCAATAAGTCATTCTGTTAGTGAGAAATAAGGGTTGATGAGCATATAAAACCCTAACATTGACCTATTTCTTTCTAACTAGGATGAGTGTAGCAAGTAACATAAAAGCCCTTAAATTGTGCTAAATACTAGTGACATAAACAACCTAGCATGAAAGATTTAGTTTTAAAACAACTATTCAACTATTTAGCATGCATATTACTATAAAATAGATATTATAAACATATGAGAAAGTGACTAATGGAGTGTGTATGAAGCTAGGAAGGAATGGGTAGCATAACAATGCTTTGATATCTGTTCAAAATCTTGGCATAAAAATACTATAATTCAAAATTTGAAGCTTATTTTGAGCTCTAAATCCCTTCAATTTATAGAGGAATGGGAGAGAGAGAGAGGGGGGACAAGGTTCATTAATGGAGTCCTTAAGGTCATTAATGAGGTGTAAGAGTCATTAATGCCTTGGGAATTAATGAGGGATGGGCAAGAGGGAATATCCATTAAAGGTTATTAATGACATTCATTTAAGAGGCATGGGAGGGTGTAAGGCTCAACTTGGCAAGTTGGTCCTTAGAGAAGTCATGCTTGAGAAAGTTGACTTTCTCAAGTCGGTTGAGTTGTTAATCATTCCTTAATGGAATATGACAACATTAGGAGGTGGGTTAGGATTATAATTAGGATAAGGATTAGATTAGCATGGGGGGAATAGGTCGAGAAGGGTTAGAACCCATGGTAGAAGTGGTTGAGCTAGGTTAGGTTGGGGTTTAAGGGAATATAAATGAATTGAATTAAAATTATTTAATTCAATAAAATATAGGAATTAATTATTTAAGCATTTTATTGCTTTTTAATAATTAAGGGAACTATAACCATTTTAATTAAATTAAATAGACTAGGGGAATGGGTTAATTGCAAGTGGGTAATTGATTTAGGGATTTATTTAATTCATTTATAATTAAATACTATAGCCATGTTTGAATTTGATTTGATTAAAATTGGTTTGAATTGATTTAAATTGTATGGCTATAATAGTTAATATATTTTAGTGATAAAAATCACCTAGGACATTAAATTGATTTCAAAAGAATTATGCCAAGTAGTAACAGGGTCGTTTGGACATAATTGGGGGTATGATCACACTTAGGGAAAATAGGGTCTATAGTTGGAACAGACCAAATTTAGGCGGTTACATTTGCCCCTCTTTGAATTGATGTGCGAGCAACACATTGATTCAAAGAAAGTTTTTGATTTTGACTTCAGAAAGATTGAGAATTTCATTCTTGGTTGTCGAATGAAATGTTGATGAGATCAGTCTCACACTTGATCGAACTAAACTGATAGAATTGATTTTGAACTTGGTTGTTATCCAAAAATCAATAAAATATCTTAAAGATATCAATTCTGAACTTGGTTGTCGTCCAAAAAATTGATAATACTGATTCTAAACTTGGTTGTCATCCAAAAAGTCAGTAAGAAGCTGCCAGGAGTTTTAATAAGAATCTTTTAAAAATGAGGAAACACAAGATATCCAGCTTATGAGAACCAAAGCTTTCTATCCAATAGTTCTGACTTTAGTCAAGGAAACTATCATGCCCCTAGGTTGTTTGATAACTAAGTCATTTTAATGTTGTTTTGAGCAAAAAATTAATTGATGATAGTGTGATCATGCCCCCTTGGGAACAAAATCGAAGGAAAAGAATAAAATCCCTCAGTTGAAAGAATGAATCACTTGCAGGAAGCAGTTAGGGAAAGAAAGAATGAAGTAGAAGAAGTGGAAAAAGAAGGTGTATTTAAAAATAAACACACAAGTACCAAGTTAATTACATGAAAATGTGAGTGATGAGATGGATAAAATGATGTTAGACCAAGATTTATGATAAAATTTGCAGTATTGACATTTTTGTGGAACAAATGAAGCAAATCTGCAATTTTTGAAATTGTCATAAGAATGGTACTGTGCTACTGAAAACATTGTAGGCACCTTCGATTTGGTTCCCAATTGATAAAAAAAAGAGAACAAAAATGTAGTTGTAGTTGTCTGGGAGGAGTTTCAGAACTCCTAAATGGCTCAAAAGTCCCATATAAGCCTCAAAATTTACCATTTTACTATTCATTTTCACTTTCCTCCTTAGTAATTCAGAGAGCTCTATAGAGAAGATGGTAGTCCCTGTGAGGAAACATCATTTGGAGATGATCCATCGACATCAGCACCTGATCGACTACCCACCGCTAGTAAGTGCTCAAAAAACTACTTTGTGAAGTTTGCAAATTTCAATTTCATGCATTTTTATAAGTTTTATAGCTAGTTGAATTTTGAATCACATCTGAGATTCCAGATCGCATCCTGTAAAACCCGTGTCACATCTAGGATATCCCAGATCACATCTGGTTTCTCCAGATTTCTACGTCGCATCTAGGGTACTCTAGGTTGCATCTTGTTTTCTTGTTTTTGTCTTGTTTTGTATGCTATTTCGACTTTGATTCATACCAAGTCATTTTAGGATCATACCCTATTTTTAGGGTCGCATCTTGTATGTCATGGATCACACCCAGTATGTTCCATCACATCCGGTATACCCCAGATCACATCTTGTAAAATAGATCGCACCCTGTTGGTTTAGGATCATATCTGGTTTATAGAGTTAGGATTTTTATCCTTTTGATCTGGTTGTGTGTTGTGGACCTTGAATCACTTACTTGATCAGGATACTACCTCTCTTTGGTAGATAGAAAACTGATTTCACCTTTGTATGTGTTAAAAATAGGTAGATTTTGAGGTAGTCGCCTTTAGAGGCACATATCTAGGCCATGTGATTGCATTATCTGGACAACTTTTTTATGTTGAGCAGTCCACTTTGATTCGATGTGGATTATGTTTATTGATAGGTTTACCTGAGATAGGGGTAAACCAAGGGTTTTTGACTGCTCTGGCCGAGAGATGGCACTCAGAGCACAACACCTTCCATCTTCTGACTGGGGAGATCATAGTGACACTTGAGGATGTATGGTGGATACTTTGTGTGCCTATTATGGGCTAGGAGGTATACTTTGAGTCGAGAGTTGGTGTGGCCATTGGTGTTGCACGTAGATATTTCCAGGATGATACCATCAATTGGAGATACCTGTCATGGGACTATATGGTTGATCATTATGATCTCTTATCTATGTAATTAACAAGTCTAATAGGTGGCATCTTGATGCCAGACAAAGGTTAGCATGGATTCACGGTCGGCTGGGTAGGTATGTTAGAGAAGATGGTTATCCAGAGGCAAAGATTTGCATGGGGCAGTTGTATTTTAGCCCATATGTATCGAGAGTTACATGACATAGTATACCATTACACTCAGAGCATGACCGTTGGGATTATGATTCTTCTGATTTGGGTCTAGGAGCACATCCCTATTACACGGCCAATTGTAGATAGACAGAGGGCACTGGAGCAGCCTTATGTATACATGTATGCTAGCCTTATTCAGTAGCCCCATCTAAGCAAGGTTGAGTACTAGCATCGTCTCTCTGATGATATGACTGAGGTCATTTGGTGACCATATTTAGATTGTGAGGAGTGGACCTTAGATGCATGGTAGGTACCCTTCTTATTTCAGAGCCGATATCTTATTGGGAAGACCAGATACATCATAGAGTGGTTCATCCATACCTGAGTGTTGAGAGAGTATGACTGTCATCAGGGCATGATCCAGGATGTTACTATGTATGCACAGATCTGAGATGAGGCAGCATTGTGGGGTGCTCAGTTACAGTACGAGACAACTCACTAGGAGATTTGTGACATGGTCAGAGTAGACTGGGATCTCCACCTTGATGTGGCTGATGTAGGTGTCTCTGATGGATATGCTGTGGAGATGCTTCAGTACCCATTTCCTCATTTTATAGTACCAAAGGAGAGCATTCCTTGCATAGAGGAGCCTTTTGATTATGATCCTGAGGATCACCCAGCCAGGGGGAGAGGAGGAGCGCAGAGAGATAGGCCCCTGGTAGACATGGAGGTTATGATGGTGGTAGAGATGGCAAGGATGGTAGGCATCCTCCTCCTGATGATAGTGATGATGGAGACGATAGGGGTGGTGGTGGTGTAGTTGTTGATATAGGTGATGCCAGTGGTGGACAGGGGAGGCGTTAGAGATTTAGATTCAATGCTCATCAAAGGGATCCTGGTCTTCTCCTTACTAGGGATTAGTAGAGATAGAGATAGCACGGGTCATAAGATAGACCACAGGATAGAGGATAGGATAGGCCTCAGGGCTAGGATACAAGCAGAGACAGAGATCCTCTATCTAGATGTGAGAAGGAGAGGGAGCAGCTAAGGGCTTAGATTATAGTTTTAGAGGCTAGAGTGATAGTAGTAGAGGCCAGGGCTATTGCAGCAGAGTCTAGACTTGCCATATCAGATGCTTTACTTATAGATAGGGATAGGTAGATGGAGAGACTTCGCATAGAGCAAGACGTACATGCTCATACAAAAACTCATTAGGGACAGAGGGCTACATATTATTATGCTCTTTACCATGCAACACTGCTAGAGGGGTAGAGGGAAGTATCTTTTTCATGGTTAGCCCAGTAGTCTGAGGGGGTGATGCCTCCTCCTCCTCCTCCACCAGATCAGGGAGAGGGGGGGAGCCAGAGCTGATCATTTTGTCATATTTTTGTAT
>MU225285.1:508898-527191 GCA_018584345.1 Thuja plicata | reverse complement strand
TATATATATCTAATGCAGCTTCCTGATTCTGATATGTTTCATGAGTTCTTTCACCTTTGAGAGATGTGATAGATGTGATTTGCATGTGATGATATCTTGGTCTCTTAATGAGTTAGATTTGGATGATGACATCATTTTATGATTTGATTATTGATATAAAGATTTTTTAAATGATATTTATGTGAAGATGCAAATGAATGTTTTTTATTTTCTCTTATGCAAAATAGATGTATGGATGAACTTTAGGATGTAAAAGTAAAAATGAAATACATGGATGTTGTGTTTTGGTATTTTCCTGTTGCTTCTTTTTATGAATGTAAAATGTATGCCATGGATGTGCAATGATAGATATATCAGTAAAGTGGATGATGTAATTAACTTGATTTTAAAATAAGAAAATTGAATTAATTTAGAGCTCAAAATGCCTTTACTATTTCTCCTTTCTTGTTTATATCCCATGTAATTTGTCAAAAATGTAATGATATGCAGACTCTTAGGACTTTGTCACTGGTATGCAAATGTATAGCTTTTTATCATCATTGGGCATTCTTTCAGAATGGATACCACCTGATAGCACAACCATCACTAATAGCCATTGATATTATGATAATATGAATACTATGTTTTATTGAAATGTCAGAAATAGACTTAGGCATCAAGGCATAGAAGCCAGGATAACAAAATAGTCACCTTCCCTTTAAAATACCAGATTCTGATTAAGGAAAGATATTGGACCCGCAATGACCTTGAAAATTAATATCCTTGGGTACATTATGATTCATATACCTTAGTGAGAATCTGGATAAGAAAAAATAGAAAAGGAAATTGTTCCAACCTCACCGTAGTTTACACACAATGAAGATCAAGATATATGCGGCTATCCACCCATAGTGGCAGCTCTTACCATAAAAATCCAAGTTAGGTGAAATTTATAGGATCATTTGGAATAATAACCATATACAGAAAATCAAGAAAATATTATGCCCCCTATCCTTGTGACTCTTTGTCTTTGCGCATACATCATTGAGTAACTAAGAAGACATAAGAAATCATCAATTATGAATCAATCAAATAAAATTTATAACTACTTAGATGCCCCTAGTTGAAAACATCATCGGGACATAAAATAATCATAATCAAACCAATAGCAAACTATGTTTTTAAGTAGTACTTGTCCATTCATATGCCAAACACAGTAGAGATTCATCAATCAGAAAATTGGAATGTAAGCCATATGGTGTTCCATGTCTATGCATTGGTAAGATAATTCATTCATGTTTTTGATCCTACATAGCCTTTTAGGAACTCTGTTAATGTAAATGTCATGTTTGGATATGTGATGTTTGAAAAGACACCCTTGTTTTGGAAAGTGACATCATTTTCCATGTATCAAGAAACATTGTGTCTACAAGGTAAACCATCATAGAGCGACCTAGCAAGTGCAATGTACCATGCCAGCAAAGATGCCCCCAGTGTAGAATGACTTATTCCTAAGACGTAAATGCAGACAAATCCCAAGTGAGGATAAGATAGCCATTTAGGAAATGAAGTCAGCGTATGAGAATAGGCATAATTATGAAGGCCTAGTATCAGTAGTGCATTGATAGATGGAGCGCAGAATCACAAGTGATGCCTGATTGCTAGGTTTTCACCACTTGGCAAGGTCATTTCTTTTCTTTTGGCTACCAAGATGCTTGTTTTACCTTGTGCTCATCAAGGCACTTTTTTTTTCTTTTTCAATTTTTTTTTCAATTTTTTCTTTTTTGAATGTTTTTGTAGTATTAAGGCACCTGTTTGCTGGGTTTTCACCATGGATACCTTTCTTCCAGACCTTTTCCATTATTTTTGGATTTCTTCAAGATCAATTTTCTGGATGTTTTTGGTATTTTGTAAAAACTTTTTGTTGTACAGGCTTTGTTAGCCAAACATCAAGCGTAGAACCATTTCAAATGTAAAGTGTTGATAAGATCTAGAAGAATGTCTCCCTCAGGTGTAGCCAGTTGATAAGCTCCACTCCCAAAAGTAGCAGTGATAACATAAGGTCCCAGCCAGTTAGGTTCAAATTTTCCTTTCTGCTCTTTGTTAGGTTGGTTCTTAGGATTCTCTTTGAGGATGAAATCTCCTACTTCAAATTTGCATGGTTTGACCTTCTTATTGTAACCTTTGGACATACGTGCTTGATACACTTTGAGGTGATCGAATGCTTCCTATCTGTGCTCATCTAGTAGGTCCAGAGAATTTACCCTATCTATGCAGTACTAATCATTAGTAACAAGACCTTGTAAGGATATCTGTAAAGATGGGATTTCAACCTCAATAGGTAGTATTGCTTCAGCGCCATAGACTAGAGAAAATGGTGTGGCTCCAGTTGGTGTTTAGATGCTTGTTCTGTAGGCCCATAGTGTCGAATTTAGTTGTAGATGCCAGTCTATGCCAAAATTTCTCATAGTTCTATGTAGAATCTTGAGAATATTTTTGTTAGATGCCTTAGCTTGTCCATTAACTTGAGGGTAATAGATTGAGGAGAAGTGTTGAGTAATATGGAACTATTCACAAAGTTTATCAATGTCTTGATTTTTAAATTGGCCCCCATTGTCTGTTACAATTGAGGAAGTTATCCCATATCTACAAATAATGTAGTTCAGAATGAACATAGCCACCTATTTTCCAGTGGATTTGATTAGTGGCATAGCCTCTACCCACTTTGTGAAATGCTCAATGGTCGTAATGATGAACTTGTGTCCATTTGAAGAGTTGGGATATATTTGTCCAACCAAGTCAAAGGCCCATTGTTGAAATGGCCAATGTGTTATGAAAGGTATAAGTTCTCTGGCAGAAGCATAGATAAGATTTCCATGTGTCTGGCATTTAAGACATGCTTTTGAAAATTTAATAGCATCTCTCTCCATGGTAGGCCAATAATACCCTACTCTGAGTAGTTTATTGGCTAATGAAAATTCATTTGAATGTGATCCACATACACCTTCATGGACTTTTTTTAATGTTAGATTAGACTCTTCAAGTTCTAAACACCTAAGAAGTGTACCGTCGAGACCGCATCAATATAGGTTGTTAGTTATGACAACGTAATGTGATGCTGTCCTAATCAGGGATCTTTTCTGATTTTTGGATAGATTGGTGGGAATGGTTTGATCAGAAAGGTAAGAAAGGATATTGGCATACCGAGATTGGTATGGGGTATTTAAAGCACATATTACCTGGTATTCAATGGTATTAAAAGAAGGATAGGATAGTTCTTCCACCAAGAAGTCATAGAAGAATTGATGTTCTTCTAGTTGTAACAGGGATGCCAAGGTAGCCATAGCATCTGTAGCTTTGTTCTCTGTTCTTGATATCTACAAGAAGGTGACAAAGACAAAGTACTTCTTCAGGTCATTAACTAGTTTCTTGTAGGGCATTAACTTCTCATATTTTTTTTGATACTCCCCATTGAATTGACTGATAATTAGTTGGTATTCACCATACACATGTAACTCTATGATCTTCCATTCCACAGCTAGCTTAAGGCCATTTATCAATGCTTCATATTCTGAGATATTGTTGGTGCATGGAAACATCAATTTGTAAGATTTGGGAATATTGTATCCTTGAGGAGTTATAAATAGGACCCCTACTCCAGAGCCTTGTTGAGTGAATGAACTGTCAAAGTACATCTTCCATGGATATTCAGTTAGATGCATGATTGTTTCATCAGGGAATTCAATTAGTAAAGGTTCATCATCCTGGAGTGGTGAATCAGCCAATTGATCTGCAAGGACCTATCCTTTGATAGCTCTTCATTCTACATATTCAATATCAAAGTGACTTAGAATCAGGACCCATTTAGCCAAATGTCCTGTTAATGCCATTCTACTTAAAAGATACTTTAGAGGATCAATTTTAGCAATGAGCTTCACTATATGAGAGAGCATGTAGTGTCTCAATTTTTGTGATGCGAAGATGACTTCTAAACTTGCTTTCTCAATAATGCTATAATTTAGCTCATAGGTGACCAGTGTTCTACTAATGTAAGAGATAGCTCTTTCTTTCTTAGTTTCATCCTCTTGTGCCAATAATACTCCTAGGGATGTAACTGTAGCTGAAATGTATAGGAGTAGGTGTTTTCCATGAATAGGCACCATAAGAATAGGAGTAGCCAGATATCCTTTCAATTCTCTAAAGTTTGCTTCATAGTGCTCATCCCATTTTAAGATAACCCCTTTATGTAGTAACTAATTAGTAAAGGGTTGTGCTCTATCTGCAAGTTGGGACATGAATCCCTTGATGGACTAGAGTCTCCCTTGTAGCATCCTCATTTGGCTAATGTTTCATGGAGGAGCCATTTCTAGTATAGCTTTAACTTTAGCAGGGTCTACCTCGATTCCCTTCGCTAAAACAATGAATCCTAGGAGCTTTCCTGAGTGGACCCCAAAGGTACATTTCTTTGGCTTGAGCCTAAGTTGGAATTGTTCCATTCAATCCAATATGTTTCTTAGGTCAACAAGGTGAATACCTCTTTCTTTGGATTTAGCCAATGTTTCATCTACATAGTCCTCCATGTTCTTGTGCATCATGTCATGGAATATAGTCGTCATGGCTCTTTGATATGTGGCACCAACATTCTTTAACCTGAAAGGCATGACATTCTAGCAAAAGGTGCCCCATGCGCATGTGAATGTGGTTTTATCTTAATCCTTAGGGGATATTTTGATTTGATTATAGACTGAGAATCCATCCATTAAAGAATACATATGGTAGCCTGCTATGAGGTCTATGATCATGTCTATGTTAGGTAGAGGGAATTCATCTTTCAGACATGCTTTGTTCAAGTCTCTGAAGTCCGTACAGATCCTGATAGATTTATCTAATTTAGATACGGTGACCACATTGGAGATCCACCCTACATAGGCAATGACTCAGATAAATCTATCTTTTAACAACTTCTCTAGCTCCGCTTTTACTAATAATGCAACATGAGGATGCATTTTTCTAAGTTTTTGTTTCACGGGCTTGATCCCGGGAGCTATAGATAAGTGATGCATGATTAGATTAGGATCCAGCCCAGGAATATTAGTATAAGACCATGAAAATTTGATCTTCTTCTCTTTCAAGAACTCTGTGAATTGTGCCTTCTCCTCTTCTAATAAAGATTGGGCAATGTGGACTATTTGAGGATTTTCAACAGTGCCCAAATTTGCTAGTTGTGTTGGTTCAATCAGTACTGAAGAACTTTCCTGAAAGTGTTCAGGGAGGATATCAAGAGTCTCATTGTTTGGTGCTTCTAAGAGGTTTTCACCATTGGATACGTCTTTTTTCTTTACTATTTTGGGATCTGATACTCCCACAGAGTGGTTTTCACCATCAGTCTACTTTTTCTTTTTATTTTTTAGTTTTTGACTAAGAAACCTGATATCGTCCTGTGACATGTTCTCACTCCTTGCATTGGTGTAAGAAGGGTAAGGTTCACAAGTATTGAGATAACAAGCTAAGGTGTGTTCATTGGAAAAGTTAAGGATAGGAGTAGGATCTATTTCAGTCTAATCAATTAAGTTTGGAAGTACCAATGTTAGGAGTCAAATTCTGGGAAGGATAGCATCGTGTTAGCATCAAGACCATTAACCAACATGACATGATCTATTAAGTTAATTTCTTCAATGTTTAGATCAATAAGAGTGATATCATCATTAAAAGGGTCATTGTTAGTTATATGTGGATCAAACTCTAGCAACTCATCAGTAGAAATCTCATCATCATCTCTCTGTAAAAGGAGGCTTCTTGCTTGTAGCCTATGGAATTCTTCTATACTTATGTATTCACTAGTTTCTCCATCAATGATCAAGGGAAGGAACTCTTCTTCTACTTTAGGAGGATCAGTGTCATTGGGAGGAGTGTCAGATTGTTTACAAGGATCTGAGGGAGCCACAAAAAGGTGAATGGTATCTATTCCAATATCTTTAGTGACGATAGATAGCTCTTCCCATTCATAATCATGAGAGTATGTGACATCATCATTGGATCTGTTTAAGTATTCAACAATGGTTATTTGATGTACCCCATTAGCTACCTATAGATCAAAGTGGGGTAGATCAAGGACATGTGAAATTGTGACCAATTTCCCCCAGTTAGGATGTAGATTCTGTTGTCGGGGTGTCTCTTGAGTAATAGTTCCTATGGTATCTCCTATCTCTTGAATGGGAGGTTGTGCTAGCAAGGGCGTGTGAAGATCTTGTGGTACCTCAAAGCAAGGTACATAGCATTCTCCTTGGTAGTTGGGGTCCTGTGTGCCAACATGTAACAATCTTTCATAGGACCACTTCTCTAATTTGTCTATTTCATCACGCCCTTTATCTGACTGTGGACTCTCTTTTGAAGTGGATTTATCAGTTTTAGTATTAAAACCCAGTCCTATCTTATCTCTAGTATTCCAGAACTCCATGGGTATAGGTTCAATAAGCCCTCATCTAGTGTCATTTAGAGGTCCTTTTCCTTTGTATCCCATTTTTTTGAGGAAATCATATCCCTTTCCATACTATTCTAGGGATATCTTTACATGTTTAACTTCAGCCTCCATCGCTTCCCCTTTGTAAATCCAGTCCAAGACTTCCTATTCTTCTGTGTTATATAAAGAAGATGTGGATGCCTTTACCATGCCAGTTGCTTTGTGTATTTTTGTCTCCTTGGATGCTGTAGGTGTGAATATTGAGGAAGGTTTTCCATAGGATCATGGTGATAGTGGGAGCTCTGTCAATGAGGGAGTCAGGTCCAGTTTGTATTCTCCCATACCTATTTCTTCAAGTTTTAAGGTTTTGCTGAAGCTTTTCATAACCATATCCTTTGTAGTTTCAGGAGCAACTACATCCATAGCCTCTTTGTTGTGTGGGATCATGCTACCTACTTTGATATTGTTATAGGTGTAGTTAGAGTCTATAGGAATTTGTTACTTCCACCCCATTATGTGGTAACTTTATGCGTTGGTGGTAAGTGGATGGTACAACTTGCATTTTGTGAATCCATGGTCTCCCTAACATGATATTGTAGGCTAGTGGTAGATCCAAAACTTGACATATGATGTTCCTCTGAATCGGTCCAACTCTGATAGGTAGAACAATAAGACCTCTGGAGGATCTTTCTTCCTCATCATAAGCTTTGGTAGCTATTTTGCTTCTAGAGTCAATTGTTTGTTCTAAGAGACCCAGTTTCTTGATGTGGTCTAGTGTACATATATTCAAACCTACACCTCCATCTATCAACACACGTCTAACATGGGATTTATGAATAAGGAATTCAATATGAAGGGGTTGATTATGTGGATGTGTCAATGACTTATCATCCTCTTCAGAAAAGGAGAGGTAATGTGGCACTGAGATGTGATTGACCATCACTTGGAATTTGTCTATATAAATATCCTTTGGGATGTTAGCAACATGTAGAGCCTGTTCTAGGATTTCCTTATGTACTATGGATATTTTGAGCAACTCAAAAATGGAAATTTTGGCAGAGGTTCATTGCAATTGGTCTACCAAGTCATATTTTTCTCTAGGAATAGTAACCACATGTTTTTCTGCTGGTTTAGGAATAGCTACAATAGGAACCTTGGATGTTGATGTCAGTTTTGGAGGTCCTTTAATTATGACCTGTGCTTGGCTCTGTGTTATAGCATTTGAGTGAAATGAGACACCTTTAATTGTAACCACATTGATGGATTCGATTTTAATGTCGAGCATATTAATCACATTGTCATTTTTGGAATAGGTGTAGTTTACCTCATTACTCGTCCCTTTAGATGTTTCTCCTTGATCATAATTAGGAAAAGTTTTGTTGAATGATGTATGATCCTCATTGGTAGTGTGTCCATCTAATTTTATCTTACCTCCTTCTATGAGGTCTTGGATGACATGTTTAAGCTTGAGTCAATTATTAGTCTTGTGTCCCTTGTTTTTGTGGAAGACATAGTGGGAATTATCATCCCACCACCTGGGTTTGACCATTGGTTCCCACGGTTTGGAATTTGGGATTGTGAGAACATTGTTATCCAATAGTGTTTTTAGAACAGTCTTAAGAGGCTCTCCCAAAGGAGTGAATGTTCTTTGGGGTTTTGAAGTCCACGTCAAACCCTTTCCATTATCATTGTTTTCTTTGGGTATGGGAGTTGTTACCTTAGCATCCTTGCTTTCTTGCATGCTATTAGTTAGATTGAATACCTCGGGTTTAGGATTGATGTTAGAGGCATCAACTTGTCCATCATTAACAACATTTTTTTTTTGCTTCCACCATTTAGGCTTGGAGTTGGAGTTGTTGGTCTTGTTTTCATTTTGAAGGGTGATCTCTCCCATTTTGACCATGACTTCTTCAATACATAGGGAATTTTTAATCATTATGTCAAAGCTTGGAGAGTCTTGTATTTGTAGAGCATAGTTTAATTCAGGCACGAGATTATTAACAAAGATCTCCATCTTCTCTATTTTGGGAATGGCCCTAGAATATCATGTAAAAATATTCCTCCATCTTTGAAGGAAGTGTGTAAATGATTCACCATTTCTCTATTTGGTATTACATAGGTCCATTATAGTTACATCATGTTGGATGTTGTAGGAGTAATGTTGAATGAATTGTTGGATTAACTCCTCAAATGTTTTGACATTAGGGTTCATTTTTTAGAACCATTCCATGGCATTTCCCCCTATACTTCCTGGAAATAGGCGCATGAGATATGTAGGTTTGTGCATGTATTCTATGCTTAGAGAACATAATTCCCTCACATGGTTGTGTGGGTCAGTTTCTCCCATGTACTTGTCATGCTTTGGTCTTGCCACATTGGGAGGAAATGGGACCATTGTGATACTCTTGTCAAAAGGAAATGGACAAATGGTGTCCAAAGAGTATTATGTTTTGGGCTTCTCTTTCTCCTGTTTCAGGTTTATGAGCTCTATTTGCATCAAATTGAGTTGTTTGGTGAGAATAGATATAGGATTTGGTACCTCCTTTTCTTTGAGTTTTTCCACATCATAATCCTTAGGTAATTTGACACATGTGGAGCTAGATGGAGGAAGTACTTTTCTTTATCGTCATCAATTATCCATTCCAATATCTTGTGGAACCTCTTACTCTATTTAAGTTTTTCATACTCATCTTTGGGAATCTCCCCTTCACTGTCCGATCCAAATGGGTCATGTTCAAATTTGGGTCCTTCCTCCTCATCTGTATCTTCAGGATTTTTGCCATTGTTATACTCCTCAAAAGCCTCACTCCATTTGCGAGTGTCACTATCCATTTGTGGGGAGTCTAGATCATGTAGGTAACTATGAGAAGTTTCTCCTTGAAAGTGTGGTTTTTTAATAGGCACTTTCGATCCTTTAGACGTTTACTTATTGCATCTTATGTTAACCATGAAGTTGTTTCTCAACTTTTGTCAATGTTTCCCAATACTGCAAGTAAGGATTTTAGATTGTTCAAGTGGGCGTGTCTAGGTAAAATTAAGTGTTTGTTGGTGGATGTAAATGATTCTAGCGTCAGAGTGTTAGAATGATCTGATAGTGAGATGGGAACCAAGTTGTTGGTAAAAAGAGGTTAGACCACACGTATTGAACCGATCGTGAAAGATTGACTAAGCATGCAAGGTAGACATTTCGAAAGAGTTTTGAAATTTCAACAGGGAGACTAGAAAATACAATAGGGACTAGCTAAAGAGCCAAAAGGGTATCCTAATCAACTCATACTTTATAAGAAAAAATTCTACAGGTACCCTCTGTCTTGGATGCAAGCTCCCAGATGTGAGCCTCTAATGACACCAGATGCGAGCCTAAATCTTAGATGCGACTGTGTGCTGACCAAATGTGATCCCAAATACTAGATGCAATTTTGGAAATCCAGGATGTGATCTTATGATGACTTTGTCAGTTTTTTCCAGTTTTGAAATTTGCATTTTGGAAGTTCGTGCAATTTTTCTGATTTGTGATCATGTTTGGAGACTTGCCAGTGAAGAACATATGTATCTGAAGGTTTGACTATTATTGTTTGTTTGAAGTAATTTATCTTTTTAGTGATCTTTCAAGCACATCAAATAGATTTGCATTGTTAGGAGGGTGAAACAAACACTCATCTTTTTCCTATTCTCTAGGTGGAGGATGAAAATCTTTGCTCATTGACTCAGGTACACACACAAATGCTAATCAGAATACAACCATCACCAAACACGTAATGGCTCCAGTCATGATGGTGTATTAGCCAACTCCAAATGCAAGGTGAGGGAACAATATGATGAGTGTCTTGGGAAAATTACTTTTTGCCTTGCACAAAGATTATCACCCTTTCGGGGATGAATCAGGAATTCTTTTAGTTGAAGTTGTTGTAGATTATTGGGCAATCTATTTGAAACCGTCCCCCATAGAATTGCACAAGGCAAAATTGAGGCGTATAGCCCTATGAGTACCTAAATGTATGTAGTCTCGCAAGAAAGATTCAAGTGGCTCTGCTCTACATATACCCAAGCATGTTCAAGGAATGATGTCAAAATTCCATGAACAAAACTGGTTCTATCTTCTGAGGCTTTAGCCTACGAGGAAGTAATTATTTATAGTGATTTGGAAGAGTTGGTGTAAAACCTGTCCTCACTTGGGTCATTTCTGGGAGATTTTTTCCTCAACTAGCAGGCCCTCTACTATTAAATATACATACAAAGGATTGGCGAGCTTTGGATGTATGGATTTATGATTCTTCTTATGAAGAAGAGCATACTCTCCTAATCTAAGCCATTTTCTCCCAAAACAAAATCAATCAAAGTGGTTCTTTCCCTCAAGCAATGTTGTTCTTGATTTAGATGTTCCTATTTTAATGAAAAAAAGATTGCTTGAAAAAGAGATTTGCCTTGTTCAACTAGCCATGATATTTAGTGAGTTTTCTTGTTCAATTTTTGGATCCCTAATATGAATTATATAGTTGGACTTGTTCTTTGATCCACAAGATTTAGTGATTTGTGTTGTTCATTTACTGATCCCAAAAGAATTATATGATTTACTTGCTTGTTCAATTAACTCCAAATTTTATTCAACCCATAAAATGATGTGTGAGTTTTTGATTTTCCTTAAAAAGAAAAGAGCATAGTCCTCTAGTCAGTTTTGTGATAGATTGGAAAATGCATCTTAGTTTTTAAAGCAAGTAAATAGAGGTCAAGATGGAGGTTGGCAACCTGAAAAACTGAGTTAGTATCTGTTATGCAGAAACTCCCACGAAATACCGCCAATGTCAACCTGGAAACAATTGTTTAAGCTATCCAAAAGACCAAAGAAATCAGACAAACAAATGTTAGTGGCTAAGCAAAGTAGTTCACTAAAATTTGCACCAGATGCGATCCAGAAAGACAGAAAATGACACAAAACTAGATACAACCTTCCTTACCAGATGCGATTCAATTATTACCAGATGCGAGCCTAAACTAGAAATGATCTGGGAAACCTTGGATGTGAGCCTCGTTTGCTTCGGTGCGAGTGTGTATCCTGGATGTGATCCTGAATGGCCAAAAATGACCCTGTAACAGAAATCTGGGCATGCAAATTAGTGAAAAAAGTGATATAAAATGAGGCCAAGTTGGAAATAAAGCCCCACGGTGGGCGCTAGAAATGTGTGTGTATATTTGTACACCTATTATCTGCAACACAACACTTCAATAAGTCATTATGTTAGTGAGAAACAAGGGTTAATGAGCATATAAAACCCTAACATCAACCTATTGCTTTCTAACTAGGATGAGTGTAGCAAGTAACATAAAATCCCTCAGATTATGCTAAATACCAGTGACAAAAACAACCTAGCATGAAAGATTTAGTTTAAAAAAAACTATTCAACTATCTAGCATGCATATTACTCTAAAATGGACATTATAAACATATGAGAAAGTGACTAATGGAGTGTGTATGAAGCTAGGAAGGAATGGGTAGCATAACAATGCTTGGATATCCCTTCAAAATCTTGGCATAACAACACTACAATTCAAAATTTGAGGCTTATTATGAGCTCTAAATCCCTTCAATTTATAGAGGAATGGGAGAGAGAGGGGGGGACAAGGTTCATTAATGGAGTCCTTAAGGTCGTTAATGAGGTGTAAGAGCCATTAATTCCTTGGGCATTAATGAGGGATGGGCAAGAGGGAATATCCATTAAGGGTTATTAGTGGCATTCATTTAAGAGGCACAGGAGGGTGTAAGGCTCAACTTGGCAAGTTGGTCCTTAGAGAAGTCATGCTTGAGAAAGTTGACTTTCTCAAGTGGGTTGAGTTGTTAATCATTCCTTAATGAAATGTGACAACATTAGGAGGTGGGTTAGGATTAGAATTAGGATGAGGATTAGATTAGCATGGGGGGAGTAGGTTGAAAAGGGTTAGAACCCAAGGTAGAAGTGGTTGAGATAGGTTAGGTTGGGGTTTAAGGGAATATAAATGAAATGAATTAAACTTATTTAATTCAATTAAAATATAGGAATTAATTATTTAAGCATTTTATTGCTTTTTAATAATTAAGGGGACTATAGCCATTTTAATTAAATTAAATAGGCTAGGGGAATGGGTTAATTGTAAGTGGGTAATTGATTTAGGGATTTATTTAATTCCTTTATAATTAAATACTATAGCCATGTTTGAATTTGATTTGAATAAATTGGTTTGAATTGATTTAAATTGTATGGCTATAATAGTTAATATATTTTAGTGATAAAAACACCTAGGACATTAAATTAATTTCAAAAGAATTATGCCAAGCAGTAACAGGGTCATTTAGACATAATTGGGGGTATGATCACACTTAGGGAAAATAGGGTCTATAGTTGGAACATACCAAATTCAAGTGGTTACACAACCTAGGTGACATTTCAACAACACTGACCTAAGCACATAATTTAACATTGTTTTCTCCTCCTACAAATTTTCACATCGATTTCCATAGAGGGAAATGTGAGAGGTCAAGGGAAAAGTGACTTCAAACGTATTCAGGCTCCCAAAACCATAGCTTGAAAAAAAATACTCATACCCAAATATTACACGCCCAAAGTAATAGTCCTAGCTATAACATGGACCAGAAGATGGAATAGTGTCACTATAGATGAGGAAGAAACCTATGAGGCTATGATGTGATTATGAAAAAGCAGCCATCGTGCATTCACAATCCACCTAAGGAGGATTAGAAGAGATATGGCCTAAGCGCTTGCAGAAGGTGAAAACATTAGAAGTTAAATTGAAAACACAGAATAAAATGAATGGGTTTTGAAACTATCAACTAGATGTCACTGGAAGGTGTACCATCGAATTCAAAAATCATTGTTAGCATCCTCCCTGCTGTGATAAAACAAGATCCTAGGAAAAGACATGGACATCAAACAAGGCATTATGTAGGTGCAATTGTTAAATTTTATAGCTTGGGAAATGTGTTAGTAGAAAAGCACACAAGGTTTGGAAGCATGAACAAGGCATGAGAACTGATTGCAAGGTACGATGTCTCATGGAATATGGATGGCCACCATGGTTTACAACAACAAGATATGAAAATAAGAAGCCATTATACACATTCTAAAAATCCTCTATGAATTAGTCACAACCACTTCTCAATTGGAAAGTGATAGATAAAGCATCAAAGATGGGAAAAGTAAACATAATTACGACACAATACAACCATGCACAAGTTGAGCACGAGTTTAGCATGATAAAACCAACTGCAAAACTGTAAAAGATATAACATGGATAATTAACAACATCTTTGGATGGATTGAAAAAGGGTTCAAAATGGAAGATGTGGTTTATAAAATGATGTTACCAAGGCAAATACAAGGACAAATGTGCATGCACTAATCATATAAATATGTAGATCTAGTCAAATCCATACCTAGTTTGAACAAAAGGAGTCGTGTAACATACATGCAAAAATGTGGATCATAGATGATACACCTTTAACAAGCTTTAATAGGGAGTGCTCCATCAGTGTCTCTCTATCGTTGTAAAAGAATTCATACCGACTGGCTAGTTTTGGTGCCGATCATTTTAGACAAGTCTTTTCTAATCTAGGCACAACACCTTTAAAATGAGATATCTCAATTCCCCCTCCTTTACCCCACAACATTGTTCTCTAAGGTCTGGTTGGTGCATGGAATTAATTTATCTAGAATAGGCCTATTCTAGAATAAGGACCTATTCTCAGATTAATTTATCGTGAAAATGAAAGCTGGAATAAGCTATTTTGTGTTTGGATCCCATAATGTGGAATTGGAATAAGAATTATTTTTCATTTTTTAATTAATTTAAATATTTTTAACTTTTTGAAAAATTATAATTATAAAAATAAATAAAAAATTCTTACGAATTTTAATTTTTGAACTTATCATTTTTTTTATCAGTTCAAATTTTAGTTTTTGAATTATTAACTTAAAAAAAAAAAGAAAAAAAAAGAAAGAAGATTAAAAAAAAATTAAGAATTTTTTTTTTTAAAAATAAAATAAAATTTTTTATAATAAAATAATAATAATAATAATAATTTTCCCACGAAACCTAAAGAACCGTTCACACACGGACCCGACGACTTATACATTTTGTTGTAATTTTGAACCCATAAATAGCTTATTTTGGAATAAGAAATGAATTCCAGGTTTTTTTGGAATTAATTAATCCAAGCATTGGCCCAAAAATAGGGATTAATTTCTAATTTTGGAATTCAAAAAAGGCCACAAACGACGAATTACTTTATTCTTGCATTAAATAATGACTATTCCAGGTTAATACCAGGAACCAAATGGGCCCTTAATTCAAAAGTAAATACCTATAGAAGAGGGCACCTCCCCCCCTCCGTGAATAGTTTCGGGAAGATGGATCATAAAGAGGAAGGTCTGACCCCCAAAACAAGAAGATCTTACATGCCCATCCAGCCTTCTGAATCCCCCAAAAACTCAAAATAAAATAAAATATGTAACGATTTTCTTTTCCCCTGTGCATGCCTCAGATGTAGGAAGGTAACTCCAAATCTGTTCAATTCTTTACCAATATTATCTCCTAATTTTTTGTTCCCACTATGTCTCCTTTAAATATTCATTTATTATTATTTAAACAAATTCTTTTATGCAAACTAAAAATTCTATCTAACCATTTAAATTTTAAAATGAATATTTTTTTTGAATTTTAAATTTTAAAAAAATGTAATACAAATGTCAATACACAATTTAACACTGATAGAAATTTTATCATAGCTAACTATATATACATTCTATTTATTATTTATATAAATATCCAAGTTAAAAAGTTTAGAATAAAAAAATAATTAATTAAAATATAATACATTAAAAATGCCCGTATTAGAGCCTTTTGGGAACTTACTGGGAATTTTCCTAAAAGCAGGCATCCCATTGACAGAAGAAATTCTCCTCTCTATTAGGATCTGTCTATTAATGTTGGTGGACAAAGCTCGGTCCTCTTCCTTTGAGGTCAAGACAAAAAATGAAGTATGGACTCAGAGTATCCTTTATGAAGATTAGGACACCCACAAACAAACAAAAGATATTGGTAGGATGGGGGGATTTAGGGCTTCCTCAAAATTAGGACACCCAAAAATAAATAGAAGAAACATTTTGGGTATGGCCGACAACCGTTACACATTTTAGTTTGATTACATGGCTTTTGTGTGCCAACCAACTTGACAGGTTTAACCGACATGGAAGGGATGCATATCGATGACAGTATATAATCAAGATGACCTCAGCTGTTGTATTTTGAAATGTGATGTGATTGATGTTGTGTATATGTACTGTGATCTATATATGCGAACTGTTGATGTAACCTTGTAAATTGGAAGATCTATAATTCATAAAGAACACCACTCAGTGCATTTGTAGATGCACACTTATCAATTAATTTTTTTTTATAATCAGCTATTACTACTGTTTCATATTAGGGTATTGAGCCCAATTGGTAGTGAGCCACACTGGCAGTGAGACAATCTATGTATTACTTAACTGGATACTTAATAATTTAGAGTTAACCCTCTTCGTAGTTCTTCCCATCTTGGGTTTTCATGTTCATGTGTTGTTTACTTTATGTATTTTTATTTCCATCAATTTTATAGTATGTTATGTGGACGGTTACTCAAATGTTTTCATTTTTTTAAGGGTATATTGATTTAGCCCTCCCCTCTCATTATACTTGATGTTCAACACTATGGATATGATTTAGCATATATATTTTATACACCTATGTTCCTTTGGTCTAGAGAATGTTCTTATAAAAATTTATGTAGTATTTTAGATACTATTTTTGTGGTGTTGGAACCTCTGTCTACAACTTGTAATAATCTTGTTGCATTTCAATTTTTGTACAGTTTTAGTTTTGGCTTAATGTGTTTTCAAAGTGATGTCACTACTTGACTAGTGATGTTTAGTTTGGTCAAGATCTCTATTAGTCATATATTTATTCTAATAAGTTACCTTTGTGGGTTCATTCAATGTTAGCATTAAGCTTTGTGGTGTCATTGATGTCATTCATCCCTAGTGTGACATTGGTGTTTGACTATAGTAAACATAGAAGACTAAGATGATGATTTATGAAGAAGATTTGAAAATGTTCAATAGTGCAAGTTGCTGATCCAATACTAAATTGTTACTTAAAAAGGGGACTTTGTGTGAACTACCTCTATTCTTATAACATTTGTATCACATTTCAAGAAAATTTTAATGCTCTAGTTTTGGTAATGTTTTCTAATACCAGTGAGCTTTGTCAAACTATTTTGGATTATCTTTAGTATCCTCTAGATATGATTGGATATAATGTAGTGTTTTTAAATGATGATATCAACCACACTTTGTAATACAATATATTTTTTGTTGATATTTGTGGTTCACAAGTGAGCTTCGATGATCTATACTCAATATATTCAGTTAAGTTATGCTCCCATGTATCTAGATGTGTTTCCTTGTATGAGATCATTCTTTTGGTCCAAATATACTTCACCATCAATGTTTGGATATTAATTTGGGTACCACCTTTGTACATGGAGATCCACGTGCTTCAAGAGTGCTTCAAAAGATGTTTCTTGGCCAATTGATTAGAGAAGCTTTAATTTCCTATTTACACATTATGTTTTAGTGGCGGTCTTGACTAATGTGTAAACTATTGGATCTAAATTAGAGAATGTGTTGTACTATATTTTTGGACCCTCTCTTTCTCCTAGAGTAGACTGCTCCATATATCCTTGATCCAAATGGCCTATTTTATGTAATATCATTTTATCTTTGTTGAGACATACTTATAGTAAAGCTTTTAATGGTCCATCTTATATTTAAGGAATGCATTCAATGCTAAAAGGCAGCAAGTGTCAAAAATCCAAAAAAAGGTGGAGGAACACATTGTATGAAGAAGGGGAAGAAGAAAAGTGGGTATGCAGTAGTATGAGCTTCAAGGAAATATGTTCAAAGATTGTATGTTGTTGATTCATATTAAGATATTCTAATATTCTTATTTCATTTTTTAGATTCATGCTGCTAGATGACAGTGAGTTTTCTTGTAGATATTTTTTTATCTTTTCATAAGAAAATGATTTTTAGTTATAAAATTATTTTCTATCTTTCTCTAAAGGTAGTGAACCTTTGTAGCAAGTCCTAAGTAGTGAGCTCTTTGGCAGTGAGCCTAACTCTTTGTAATGAATTTATACATATATTGTGGGATTTCTCTCACCATGTTTGTTTGTTTTTTTTTTTCCAATCTAGGCTTTTCCACACAAATCCGATGTTCTTGCATGCTGATTTTTCTTCATTATCTATGGTTTCATTGAAGTAATTTATTTATGGTGATTTGAATTTTATCAAGATCTGAATTAAAATCATTATTATGGTCCATAGTGATTCACCCCCCTCTCAATCTTGTTGTGTGTGTTCAACAAGTTTGTCTTATAGAAAGGATGTGCCCTATTGACATAGGAGGCATAGACTTAAACATAATTTTTTTAGTTGATAGTAGTTGAATCAAGCACAATGGTGGATAAATTAGATAAAGTAGAATATGAAGTGTAAGAATCAAACACATAATGTAGATTATCATGTGAGGTATCTATGATGGACTTAGTGGATGGAGAAGAAATAATATGTGCATGTTAGTAATAACTGAGAGGGGGGGAGTGAATAAGTGGCTTCAAAAACTTTTTTTTATTCTAACCACCAATCAAATAAACCTCAGATTATTATGTCCCTTACAAGATGCATGCCATGAAATACTTTATAATAATTAATTGTCTGTCAGTTTTCCTTTTCTGACCTTATTCTCCTTGATTACTGATAAG
>MU225285.1:474667-506625 GCA_018584345.1 Thuja plicata | reverse complement strand
GTAATCAAAGTCGCGAGGCATTTTACTTAACTCACCTTTCTTCTAGCGACCATGCTACTAACTGCCACCCTAAACCGTCACGGCCTGTCGCCTGATCGCCAGATGCTATCCTTCTGTCTCGAGACCACGCGACAAAGCCTAGTCACCAAGTCGGGAGAACCTATGTCTGAGCCTTTTGACTTTTCTAGCGACATCCCGACTACCCCAAGGCGCTGAGTCAGGAGTACTTTCTCTGTAGGGCACTTTGATCACTAGACTTAGCGACCACCGTTGGATCATTTGTGTTCCTAGTCAGACGGCTGGCATTTAATTGCTTTACATTTCCTTATGCCCTTAAATTATGAGGAGACTTCGCGACTGAAGGTAAACATACCCTAGTCTTGTTATCGCATGATCCATTTCCTGTATCAAGCGATCAGGCGACAACCACTAGCTCTGTGATAGATGTCATATTTTCTCTTGTCCTCTTTATGCACACTGGGAATCTGATTCACCGCCCCTGATCTGGCGACATCCCGACTGAGGAAATCACTTAACATGAAACCGTTAGTTGCATGGTCGGGAATGTTATGTCTTAACCGCCAATTAATCACGAGACCACGCGACTAAAGAAAAGCTTTAACTGTTTGAATGTCCTGATCTAGCGATCATGCGACATGAAGTGAATCGTGAAGTCAGAAGACATTTCTTTGACCTGTTGACTCTTCTCGCGATCACCCGACTGAGGTGGGTCCCGCTCCTTTTAAAGCTTTATAACATGGAATCAAGCGACAACCCGACTAAAGAGAGATTGCCAAGTCTCGAGACATAGATGGAGTATTCAATTTCTTAATGAGACTACGTGACACAAAGGGAAAACTAAGTCGGGAGAAGCTTTGGCATATTCGATCTGGGTCATGCGATCAAGTGACCAGACTTGGGACCCACCTTCCACCAAGGCTTATGACATTATCTAGCGATCATGCAACCAAAGAGCAAATGCTAAGTTGGGAGACATTTATGGAATATTCTAAAAGATCACCAGACCACGCGACATAAGGAAAAGCGAAGTCGGGAGAAAGAAAAGAATATCCACTGAGGCTTAAGTGATCAAACGACTTAGAAATAAAGCACATGCTCTTAGTGATGGGAAAAAGTAACGATGAAATATAACGAGCCAAGGCTTAGGGTTTATTACCTCGCTTAAACATGAAAGACTCAGGGTTTAAGGGTTTAAGCAGAGCCAAGACCTGGGAACCATGACAGAGAAATGCCAGACAGGGCAGACTAGGCCAATTTCACAGAATGGGAAAATTCAGGCAACACTTGCATCAACATGAATGATATTCTCATAATATATAGGCTGATGTAGCCTTCAGTCTTTTACTATCGGGTAGACAAGGGGTTGATCCCCAGACTCTTTCTCGGGTACTCAAATGTATCCTTGGGAAGTGGCTTGGTGAAGATATTGGTCAATTGTTCTTTTGATTGCACATACTCAAGTATTACCTCTTTTTCTTGAACTTTCTCTCTTAAGTAATGATACTTGATGGCAATGTGTTTAATCTTGGAATGCATGACTAGATTCTTAGAAATATTTATTGCACTAGTGTTATCACAATAGATAATCACTGGTTCTGATATTTTCATATGCATACCTTCCACCAACTGTTTGATCCATGTAATATTTGAGCAATTTTCAGCAGCAGCAACATATTCTTCTTATGTAGTAGACTGTGAGATGCATCCTTGCTTTTTGCTAATCCATGTGACAATTCTATCACCCATAAAGAATGCTCCTCCAGTTGTGCTCTTCTGGTCATCAAAATTTCCAGCCCAATCAGCGTTGGTAAACACTTTTAGTTCAAATTAGCCTTCTGTTTTATACCATAAGCCAAATTCCTCAGTATTCTTTAGATATCTTAGGATTCTTTTCACAATAGATATATGTGATTCCCTGGGGTTAGCAGAAAATCTAGCAACAATTCCTATTGCATGTGCAATATTTGGTCTAGTGTGTACAACATACATGAGTTTTCCAATCATTGATCTGTACAAATTTTTATTTACCTTTGTTGTCTTGTCTTCCTTTGTTAACTTACATCCAGTAGCCATTGGTGTTCCAACTGGTTTGGAATCTTCCATCTTGAATATTTTCAGGACCTCTTTGATGTATTTGGACTGTGTAATGAAAATACCTTCACTTTGTTGAATGATCTGTAGACCAAGAAAGCACTTGATCTCTCCAAACATAGACATCTCAAATTCTTTTCTCATCTCATCAGCAAATGATTTACATAGCATATTATTTCCTCCAAATATGATGTCACCAACAAATATTTTAGCAATCAAAGTGTTAGCATCGGTATCTTCTTTCAAATAAAGATTATTGTTTTTACTAGTCCTTATGAATCCAATACTTATTAGATAGGAATGAAGTCATTCAAACTAGGCTCTAGGAGCTTGTTTTCATCCATACAAGGCTTTGTTAAGTCTACATACCATGTCCTTCTTGTCTGGATCAACAAAGCCTTCTGGTTGTTCAATGTATACCTCTTCTTCAAGTATTCCATTCAGGAATGCTGACTTGACATCTATTTGGTATACTTTGAATCATTTGAATGCAGCATAAGAAAGTAGTATTCTTACTCCTTCTAGCCTAGCAATAGGTGCAAAGGTTTCTCCATAGTCTATACCTTCATCTTGTGCATACCCTTTGCATACTAGTCTTCCTTTGTTCCCTATGACTTCTCCATTCTCATTCAGCTTATTCCTAAATATCTATTTTGTACTGATGACATTCTTGTCATCTGGTCTTGGCACAAGTGACCATGTTTTGTTCTTCTCAATCTGTTTAATCTCATCATTTATAGCACTTATCCATTCTTCATTATCTAGTGTAGCATTGACAAGTTTTGGTTCAAACTCACAAAATAAACAATTTGAGTTTAAAGACTTACTTCTTGTTCTTGTACCAGCTTTCTTATCTCCTATGATTTGGATCTCTGGATGGTTCCTTCTTACATATCTTGCAAGTAAAGGTACAATTCTTTGTCTATCAGCTTGATTATTTTCCTGATCTTCATTCTATTCTTCATTACCTTGCATGTTTTCTTGATTATTATCATGACTGTCGGTAACAACATTCTGACCATCGGTTGCAACATTCTATTGTTCATGGATTAAGCATTGTTGCTCGGGTAGAGTGTTGGGTCCTTCACAATATACAAACTTGTTGTAGTCCTCTTGTTCTTTTATGCTTTCCAGCTCATTCTTTTCTACAAACTCATTAATCTTTACATTTTCACTTTCAACTATTTTGTTAGAGGTCGTGATAAGAAATTTAAAAGATCTTCTTTTGGTAGAATACCCCAAAAAAATACCTTCTTCACTTTTGGCATCAAGATTTCCATTTCTGTCATCCTTTAAGACATAACATTGACTACCAAAGATCTTCAAGTAACTTACATTGGGTTTTTTACCATACCATAGCTCATAAGGTGTCTTCTTTGTGTCCTTCTTCAATTGTACTCTATTTAGTGTATAAACAACAGTGCTGATAGCTTCCCTCTAGAAGATTTGGGTGATGCCTTTTTCTATCATTAGTGTTCTTGCACAATCAACTATTGATCTATTTTCTCTCTCAGCAATCCCATTTTACTGTGGTGTTCTTGGTGCAGAAACCTATCTTTTTATGCCATGCTCATTACAGAAATTAGTGAATTCATTTGATATAAATTCTCCTCCTCTATCTGATCTCAAACATTTCAAATCCTTATCACTTTTTTTCTACCATAGCCTTATACCACTTAAACATCTTAAATGTTTTAGATTTATCTTTTAGAAACATAACTGTCATCATTATAGAGTAATCATCAACAAAGAGAATAAAATATCTATCTCCATAATAGCTCTTTGTCCTAATAGGTCCACATAAATCAGTATGGAATAATTCTAGAGTATCATCAGATGTATGGGTTTTACTTTTGAAACTAGACTTTGTCATTTTACCTTTTTGACAAATTTTGCACATGATGTTGTCTGGCTTTGTCATCGTCGGTAAGCCTCTTACATTTCTTCTTCTGCTTATTTTTATCATGTTGTCAAAATTCACATGACATAATATTTTGTTCCACAACCATATGTCTTCATTTCTAGTCATTAAGCAAGTGGTGTTAGTATCATTCAGATAGAATAAGTTACCTTTAGTTTGTTCACCTATACCAATCAATTTTCCTGATTCATTGAAGATCTTTGCCTTCTTGTTCTCAAATGCTACCCTGTGACCTAAATTATTTAGTTGAGAAACACTCAACAAATTATAATTCAATCCTTTTATCCAATAATCATTTTCATGTTTAGTCAGGTTATTCAACATTATAGTTCCTTTACCTTCAACTGGACAAGGCGTATCATTACCCATTCTTACTGTACCACCATTATAATACTCAAAAGTATAAAAATTCTCCTTGTCACCGGTCATGTGGTGAGTGCAGCCACTATCTATAATCCAGATGTCATTCTTTCTAACCTTAGATATGAGTGCAATTTCTACATACCTTTCATCTTCATCTGAATCATCTTTCACAGCTAAAAATACCATTTCGATGTCTTCATCAATTTCAGTGTCAGTATCTTCATCTTTGCAAGAAGCTAGGTAGCTAGCCTTCTCTCCTTTATCCTTGAAGTCTCAGGTATCTCTTCTTTCTGATTGTTGGTGACTTCTGTAATCCTTGTTATCACCTCTGTCAAATTTCTTCTCAAAAGATCTATCTTTACTTTTGTCATCTTTTTTCTTTGTTAGGGAATCTTGCAACAAAGTGTCCAATCTCTCTACAATTAAAGCATACAAGTGGTAACTTTCCTTTGTATTTACCTTTGCCTCTCTGCATTCTCCTTGCCATGAGTGCTTCTATTTCATCTAGATCTTTTTCTTCACTTTCACTTTCACTATCTCTTCTAGATGTGTTCCTTTGTCTTGATTTGCTTATTCTCATAGAAGACTTAAATGCAGACTCTAAGTTTGTTAAGACACTATTATCAAAGTTATTCATCTCAAATGAAATCAGTCTACCAATTAAACTATAAAGAGTAACTATGTTGTTTTCTACTGCTCTCATTTCTTGAATAGCAGAAACTCTAATAGCATATATGGCCAGTAAGGTTCTTAAGATTTTACTTACCACTGTCTCCTCTTCAAGTGTACCTCCAACACCTTGTATAGAATTGACTACTTTTATTCTTGTGTTGTACTGTGTGATGTTTTCTCCTTCTTTCATTCTGAGATCATCAAATTTTCCTCTAATACTTTCTACCTTGGCTCTCAGAACATTTGTATCATCTCCATGTACAAGATTTAGTTTGTCCCACATTTTCTTTGCAGTTTTGCAATCCTTGACATCTTCAAATTTAGCATCGGAGAGTGAGGAAGAAAGCTCTATAACCATGCAATTATGCTCATGCTTATCTCTCAATTGATCTACTATTAAAGATCCTATAGGCAACACATATTTAGTATCTAAGTATTCAGTAACATCATTAACAATACCTGATAAGTGGAGTCTTATCCTGCTCTGCCATGAAGAAAAGTTATCTTTGTTCAACTTGGGCACATCTCGTCTGTTCATCTTGTGATCCTGACTTAGGTATTGAAACCTTCCTTCTAAGAACACAAGCTCTGATACCAATTGCTAGTAATAACTGAGAGGGGGGTGAATCAGTGGCTTCAAAAACTTTTCTTTATTCTAACCACCAATCAAATAAACCTCAGATTATTATGTCCCTTACAAGATGTATGCCATGAAATACTTTATAAAAATTAACTATCTGTCAGTTTTCCTTTTTTGACCTCATTCTCCTTGATTATCAATAAGCAGTAAAAATTATTTACCGACACTCAGCAAATATGCAGAGTATACCGATAAATCCAAAAATGCATATGTAAAATGTAAAATAGTAAAGTTATAAACCATACACACATAACACAAGGATTTTAACATGGAAACCCTATTAAGGGAAAAACCACTGGGACCGGTACCCCAAATTTTCACTCTTCTAAAGTGAGCCATGTTAGGAGCCAACCATGTTAAAGGTTACAAACACACTGTTAGGTGTGACCTTGTTAGAGGATTTTATACATAGAGGTCGTCACTTAGTATTGGGAAACTCAGTTTTCTACCATCCTTGAATCAACCTCCTTCTTAGACTGTCAATAGGATTTAGGCAAATCTAGTGCTACTTTCATGAATCAACCTTTTTGGCACTCCTTGGGATGTACCTAAATATATAGAAGACTATTAAGTCTTTCTCTGTTAAGAGACTTGATGCTTCAATGGTTAAACTAAAACACAATGACCTATTTCTAATGCAACTTGAATTGCAGATTTTCATATCTATTTAAGTACATTACCTCTCTGATCAATATATCAATTCAATTTTTTGTGCTCCACACTTTCTTCTCTATGATGCCGTGCTTCACTGTTTGTTGGTGTCTGCAGAATTCTTTAGCTCTCCCTCAGCTTGATTGATCAGGACTGTATGAAGTTATCCTTCATCAGTTTCTCTTCATCATCCTTTTTCTATTCACCCCTGTGATTGTGATTCATTTGATATTTGGAAATGAATTAAGCTTGTCTCTTATATAGACATGATATTCACCATTTCTTTATTCTTGATTCTTGGCATGAAAAACAATCCAGCCAATCTGATTTAAAGCATAACTCTTGATTTATCTCATAGTTATCTTTATGCCAAATGTACGAATCTTCTTTCAATCAATCACTTAACTTTGGTCAAATAAAAAAATGAAAACAACCAGTTTAGTCTATCTTTAGCTCTTTCTAGCTAGATATTTTGTCATTTTTTGAACTCTCTATTCTATTGGTCAACTCTGCAATTAGTCATCGGTGACAACTACCAGTTGCATCAGTGTGGCTCCAGTCAGCTTCAGGATGTCCGTCCCTCATGCATCATTGGATTTTACTCATTGGGCAACTCTATTCTCAGCTCATCGGGCATCTTGTGATTTTGCTTCGTCGGGCAATACTGTCTTCTACTCATCGGGTATCACTGTGACTTTGGTTCTTTGCCTTTACTGATGGTGTGCACTCCATCAGTGTTATCTATCACTTAGTGAATACTTGACATTTATGCATTGCTGAAAGCATAATCTTTGTTCCATTGATTCTCTGAAGTGGTTGGCATTGTATACATGACCATACATATGATATCAAGTTAACATCAATAGCAATACAAACCATTAACTGATTTAATGCCTTGCATTATCTTCAACTTAACATTATCAAACATTCAATCATTTATATATCATAAGTGACATTCAATTAGTTATATGTCATTAGTGAATACATAATAGGTGGTACATAGGTTACTATGACTATCGAGAAAGAATCAACATTAGTGTCTAGTGGTAGCACAAAAATATTCATAGGAGTAGATACTTGACGAGTGTCATCAGGGTTAGGTTTTGCATCAAGTGCATCTAGAGATGTGTGTTTTCTCTTTTTGACCCTCATCATCTAGATCTATATCTTATACTTTGAGTGGTTCTTTTCCATTAACTAATGTATGTTCCTTGGGCTTATTCTTTGTTTTCCCAATGTTAATTCTAGTTTTAGTACCTTTGGACAAAGAGGCATCTTCCTAGGTTTTTGTTTTGAGTTCAAACATATGCCCAAATATCCTTTTTATATCATCATATAGCCCATTTTTTTAACTTCTACAACCTTGTTCCTTTGCTTCACAACCAAATATTTGCATCAGCCAAGATAGGCTAGACCTTGCTATGATGGATATGGACTAATATTGAGATTAATGAATAGGAGAAAGAGGATTCTCTACAATCCTATGTTGTTCATAAACAAGATCAAGAACATCCTCATCATCTATCATGCCCTTTGGAATATCAACTAAATTTAGATCAACAATTTGCTCCAAATTAAGCCTACTATAATCCATCCTCTCGATGTCCTCTTCTATACAAAGATCAAACTAGATACCTTCAACATGGTGCACGTGTGTGAAGTATCTCTTTGTTGTATCCTTCATGTCTATATAGTCAAAATCATTTTTAACCTTGAACTTATTAAGCTTTACCTCTTGGATTTGTATTTTCATAGCATTGGCTCTAGTAGAGGTTGTCTGTGAATACCTTCTAATTTGCAGAAGATGTTAGGTTGATATGATGAAACCTTCTTTGTGAGAATATAGTTCCCTTCCATGTACAACAAATATTTATATTCTCAAATCCATCAAAGATAATTTTATCTGTAGGATACCTTGGGGTAATTTAAAATTGATAATTGTAAAAACCTACTCTCATGTATGTGAATGTAGGGAACACTAGAAAAAGACACCCATATTGATTGACTCTATTGCATGTTTCTTTAGATACTCTTCTCTTTTCTAATGTCTTATCAAAAGGGTACATGTATGTACCATAAAAGGTATCATGAACCCTTCTATAATACTGTCTACTTATTTTAAGGTTCATTTATTATAGTAGGTCCATACTTGTACCTTTTTCCTATGACCACTAGTAGTGAGACTTAGGAATCACGTGAATGAAGTTTCAATGTATATTAAGTATAAATTCACATAAAAAATAAGAGTAGTGGGAACATGTGAGAGTTGTTCACATAAAAAATTACTAATCTTCTCACCCTATAATATCTATGATGGGGATACGAGATCCTTCCTTTGAGAGTCAGCCTGATTCTTCTATAAGGTCTCTCTCCTAGACCCCCTAGGGTACTCTCAACCCTATTCTAAGGTAAGTCACTAAGAACTTCACCTCTTTCTTAAGACCCAATTCCCATCAACAAATTATTCTTTCATACTTGTTGAACCTACAAGGGTAGATTCACTCTTTCTCACTTTCTTCCCTAGTCAGACTATTTCCAAGCAAGCCTAGGGTAAAAGCTCAAAAATCATGACTAACACCGCTCCTACCAAAATGAAAAATATGCATAGGGGCTCCCCTCAAATTCCATCTAGGCACATGATTCTCACCATGGATTCAAGAACCTCAAGGATCCATTTAGTATTTACAACCTAGAATGGGCCAGCAGCTTACAACTTTTTAAATGAAAACAAAAGATTAACCTACTTGCATACAGAGTTAAAAACAATACTTGAAAAGAAATAAACACACAACCTGCAACTTTTTATTAACTGGAAATAAGAAAAACCACACAAAAGTATCCAACTCTTTCAACCCTGTCAAAAATGAAAGATTGGGAGATCTTAAATAGTCTTCCCATCATTAGAACAAAATTAACTATCCACTCAAGTCAAAAGCATCTTTTCAGGAACCATTACAACTGACCATACTATCCACTAAAGACAAAAGCCACTTTTCCTGGGTTGTTGTAACTGAATGTGCTGAGAAATAGTAGTACATGTCGAGCACCAGTACCGAGCATCATTACCAAGCATTAGTATAGGCCCAAAATTAGTACTGAGCATCAGTACATGCTGAGAATCAGTACTGAGCATCAATAGATTCCTAGCACATCAATACCTACCAAGCATTAGTATCGAGCATCTTATCTTAATGCCTTTTCACTTTCTAAGGTTCCTAATGCCTTGGTTGGATTTCCAGAGGCTTACAAACTACCTCTGCAACATATAATTAACCTAAAAACATATATCTAAGTAACTAGGGTGTCTATTTAACAATTTGACCCATTTTTTATTTGGTCATTATAAGTGTGAATGAAAAAACACCTTACAAACCAGCTTAAACAAATCCAAAATGTTCCTAAGGGCCTTTAACCCTAAGTTCTCCTTCACCACACTCCCCCGAATAATGGAAATCAACTTCAATGATTGGATCAAGTTAGGGTCAATGCCTAACCTCTTGAACTCAGTCTCCTACACCCATGTAGCTTTAGAATTAGCTTGTCCTTTCCATTTGACAAGATGGTCCATGTAGGTTTTTATTCAAGGCTTCTTAGAAACTCTTGAATTTAGAATTTTCTCTGCCTTTGGCTTTGGAGTAACTAGAAGTTTTAGTGCTTTGAGATCCTCTATATTTGCTTTGAGATCAAGACCTCCTACTAGAATTGGTCCCTTATAGGACACAAGATATACCACATTAAAAATTGGAGATAACCCTATATCAGTAGGAAGATCGACTTTGTAAGCATTTGACCGATACTTTCCCAGAATTGTACAAGGGGCTATCTTCCTCATCTGAAGCTTACTTGGGACACCTTTTTGTAGTATTGCTTTGTTTAGGTGCACCATGACAAAATCTCCAACTTGGAAGTGAACATCTCTTTTTTTTTCATCTACCTTCTGCTTCCTGTGTGTTGTACTCACCACTAATTTCCTCTTCACAGTATGATGGACTTCCGTCATGGATTGAGAAAAATATTCAGCATAACCAATCTTCTTTGCATTTCTTCCAAGATCCCTGAGTTCACATATACCCCTACGATGAATCCTATACACTATTTCAAAAGGGCTCTTTCCAGTGGATCTATTGATTGTATCATTATAGGAAAATTTTGCCTCAGCAAGTAACTGATCCTATGATTATCCATATTCCTTTGTGAGGCATCTCAAAAGATCTCCTTAGCTTCTATTCACCACCTCAATCTAACCATCGGTCCGTGGATGATATACCAAGCTAAAGGAAAGATTTGTACAAAGCTTCTGCCATAAGGTTTTCCAAAAATGAATCATAAACTTAGAGTGCTTGTCTGATACAATACTTAAGGGAAATCCATGTATTCTTACTACTTCTCTAAAGAAGAGATGTACTATATAGCATGCATCATGGCTAGTTTTGCATGGCACAAAGTGAGCCATCTTGCTAAATCTATCCACAATCACAAAAATACTGTCCATTTCGAGTTTGGTCTTAGGAAGTCCAAGCACAAAATCCATACTGAGGAACTCCCAAGGTCTATTCAGGATTGGAAGTGGTTGATACAATCCTTCATTTGTTTAAGTCCCCTTAGTCTTTTGATATACTATACAAGTATCTACATACTTTTGGGCATCCTTTCTCATTATTAGCCAATAATAGTACTATTGTACAAACTCTAAAGTTTTATGAACCCCAAAATATCCACATAATGAACCATTATGCTTCTCTTGCACTAAATTCTCACTAATTGAACCCTTCAGTACACAGATTTTTCCTCTCTTGAACATAAGACCTTCTTGGAGAGTACAATCATAATACTTACTATGAAAGTGGTTTTGAAAATCTTGACATACCTTGTAGGCTACCAAAAAATCCTCATCTACTAGATACGGATCCTTGAAGTTGTCTATGACAATTCTTCTTAATTGAATTTCTTACACTGTGAGAAATCTTCTACTCAATGCATCCACCACATTATTCCAAACTCATTTTATGTGCTTGATGGTGAAGGTATTATTAGGAATAATATTCCACAAGCACAACTAAGAGGGGGGTGAATCATTTGAGATACAAAATATTAAAATTTAAACTTTATAAACCAAAACTTCAATGCAAATGATAACATAGTAAATTCCAACACAACAACACAATACTTGTTGTTGAAGAAACCTTGTTAAAGGTAAAACCCCAGTGGGAATTAGCACCCACAAATGATGTACTAAGAGTACAGTATTCCTGTTAAAAGATTTAACCCTGTTAGGAGCTTATTACAACATTACAGTACACAGTCCCTATTATAGGATAGACTTTGTTAGGAGTCAAGAGAAATAGTGGGCACACTGCTAATGCACACTTCCCAAAGAAGGTTAATGCCACCCTCAAGGATTTATAATATGAACAAGTGTATATATAAAATATACAATCCAATGAGCTGTCTGATAGCATCTGTCTTTGTTTGGTCAGTTCCAATGAAGTATTCTTATCACAAACTCTACTCTACATCCAGAAGCCAAACAAGCCTTGCAACTTTCACACTTCTCTACCTTTTTTAATCTCTACCACATATTTCCAAATGAAAATATCTCTCATATATACCCTATTACAATAATTCATTAGGTCAGCCAATTGAGCTTTCCTA
Source organism: Thuja plicata (assembly GCA_018584345.1). Taxonomy (NCBI): domain Eukaryota; kingdom Viridiplantae; phylum Streptophyta; class Pinopsida; order Cupressales; family Cupressaceae; genus Thuja; species Thuja plicata. The sequence continues at coordinate 494,614 of MU225285.1, read as the reverse complement.
ATACATAAATAATTAATTAGGTTGTACAATTAAGCTTCCCCAATATACAAATAAGTGCTTAACCCCTTGCTAAGATAAACATAGTATCTATAACAAGTAAACATCAATTAAAATCCATCAGTTATACTCCAAGATCTGCAATCCATGCTCACAATTCATAATACACGCTACATGTCTGAAGTTGGCCACCAAAATAGGTCTCCTCCAGAATAAACTCCACAACCAACATCACCAGTACTCTCACAACTACCGATCAATAATGAACATTCCTAAATGTATTCTATGTCATCCCATAGCTCACATACACTGAAACATCTTCGCCTGTAAGAGACTAGCTATGTCAAGCATTACTATCACAGTCCAGAAACCAGTCTTCACTAAATCATCTGAAACATCACCAATATGTAACCTCAAGTCAAGAGACCTTAGGAATAAGTTCATCACACATCTATCTCCATATCATTATCTTTGATCATTCTAAATCATCTATAAAGTGTCTATACACTCCTTCCTAGTCAAATAACCAGTTTGTTATCTTCACAGAAACATTTGTTGACATCAGTGAAAAACATGAATATCAATAGCATAAATAGTATCCAAATCTGATATCATCCAACAATCTCCCCCTTTGGCATTGATGGAAACAATTGGAAAAATCCATCAACCCAAAAAGTACTCTCTCTCAATACAATATTCTCAGTATCCTCAACATAAATCACCCCAAAATAGTAGGGATTTTTACATAGAATCTTTCCCCCTTTGGAAGCAAAGGAAAAGGGTGCTATAACTCAACTGTAATCTTCTATAAGGTGTGTCATTTTTAAATCTTCATTTCCAACAACCAGGTGTAAAATCACACAAATGTGCTCCATAGTGTTCCTGTTATCACTCCCCCTAAGGAGTAGATTCATACATCAAGTCCAGATAATGATATAGCTCTGAAAGCCACTGGACTAATGCATGTCTGCATCAATTTATTATCATTGAGAGGGGATCTCACCCCAAGCATGCTTCTAAGATATTCAAAAGCATCTTTTGGCAAAGGTTTTGTAAATATATCTTCTATTTGTTCCTTTATGTTAATATATTCTAGTCTAATCTCTTTCTCTTCTACCTTCTCCCTCAAGAAATGATACTTAATAGACATATGTTTAGTCTTTGAATGCATTACAGGATTCTTCAACATATTCACCGTGCTAGTGTTATCAAAATGGATGACCACTGGCTCTTCAAAAATTATTCTAATGTCCTTTAGCATTTGTTTCATCCAAACAATTTGTGTGCAATTTATTGCAGCAACAACATACTCCAATTTAGCAGTAGACTAGGCAATACAATCTTGCTTCTTACTTAACCAAGAAACCAGCCTTTTCCCAAGGAAAAATGCTACACCACTTGTACTCTTTCTATCATCCACATTATTTTCCCAATCAACATTAGTATAAGCCTGCAAAATAAAGTCATCTGATATTTCATACAACAATCCATATTCTATATATCCTTTCAAGTATCTGAAAATTCTTTTCATAGTAGCAAGGTGTGTTTCTTTAGGATCTTCTTGATATCTTGCCACAATTCCAAATACATTGGTAATATTTGGTCTAGTGTGAGTTAGATATTGTATACCATCAATCATCGATTTGTACTTTGTTTGAAAAACACTTTGAGTCTCATATTCTATTGTCCCTTTCAATTATAATCCAGTAAAACAAAGTCATCTAATTTTTCATACAATAGTCCATATTCTATTATTCCTTTCAAGTATATGAAAATTCTTTTCACAGTAGCAAGGTGTGTTTCTTTAGGATCTGCTTGATATCTTGCCACAATTCCAAATGCATTGGAAATATTTTGTCTAGTGTGAGTTATATATTGTAGACCACCAATCATCATTTTGTACTCTGTCTAAAAAACACTTTGAGTCTCATCATTATTAGTCATTTTGTATCCAGTCACCACAGGTGTCCCAACAGGTTTACAATCTTCCATTCCAAACTTTTTCCACATTTCCTTAAGATACTTGGTTTGAGATATAAAAATACCTTTTTTACTTTGATTAATTTGCAAACCAAGAAAAAATCTCATCTCACCAATCATTGACATTTCAAATTCCTTTTCCATTTCTTTAGAGAAATTCTTACTCATCTGATCGTTGCCTCCAAAAATGATATCACCAACAAAAACTTCTATGATTAAGATTCCATCTTCATCAGTTCTTAAATATAAATTACTATTTTACATTACATTCTCTGAAACCAATTCAAAGTAAGTAATTGTCCAATCTTGCATATCATGCTCTTGGTGCTTGTTTCAATCCATACAATACTTTCTTCAACTTACAAACCATGTCTTTGTCTTCTATCAAAGGAAATCCATCAGGTTGCTCTATGTATACTTCTTCTTCCAAATCTCCATTCAAGAATGCTGACTTCACATCCATCTGATATACTTTAAAGTCTTTATGTGCAGCATAAGAAAGATATAATATCAATGCTTCTAGTCTAGAAACAGAAGAAAATATTTCTTCAAAGTCTATGCCTTCTTGTTCTGAGTATCCTTTACAAACTAGTTTAGCCTTATTTCTTACCACTTTTCCTTCCTCATCAATCTTGTTTCTAAAAACCCATTTAGTTCCTATCACATTTTTGTTCTTAGGTCTTGGAACCAATTTTCAAGTATTATTTTTATTTATCTATTCAAGTTCTTCCATATCTTTAGTCAAAGATTCATGTCTACATGCTTCATCAGTAGTTTTGGTTCAACTTGAGAAATTAAAAAAAAATTCATCTCTAACTCTAAATCTAGTCATCATACTTTTACTTACATCACCAATAATTTCATCTTCAGGATGGTTCTTATTAGCATACCTCAGATTCTTAAGAGTCTTAGTGAGCTCAATCAATTCATCTTCAATTTCCTTATCAACCATCAAAGGTTCTTCAGGTTCAATAGTGACCTCTTTTATCTCTGCAATCTGACCATAGTCATATATTCTTTCTTGAATGTGAAACTTTTTATCTATCCTCACATTTGCGCTTTCAATGAACTTTCTCAATCTCATATTGAAACTTTTATATTCTTTTCTCTTAGTAGAATAACCAAGAAAAATTCCTTCATCACCTCTAGCATCAAACTTCCCCATCTCATCATCTCTTTTGATATAACATTTACTTCCAAATATTCTGAAATATTTTACTGTAGGTTTATAATCAAACCATAATTCATAAAGAGTCTTACTTGTACCTTCTCTGACCTAAATTTTGTTCAATGTGTACACAGCAGTAGCAAAAGCTTCCCTCCAATGAACATGTGATACATTTCCTTCTAGCTACATAGTTCTTGCAACATCCAATATTGTTTTGTTTCTTACCTCTGTTATCCCATTTTGTTGTCGTGTTCTAGGTGCAGATATCTGTCTATATATTCCATGCTCTACACAATAGGTATTAAATAAATCAGATGTAAGCTCAGCACCTTTGTCTGATCTCAAACATTTTATCTTCAAACTTGATTCATTCTCAACTTTTTATTTCAATAACTTGAATATGTCAAATGCTTCAGATTTCTCTCTGAAATATGTAACCCACATCATTATAGAAAATTCATCAACAAAAATTATAAAGTACCTTTCACCATAATAAGATCTTGTTCTTGTAGGACCACACAAATTTGTAAGCACCAGATCCAACTTCCCTTTTGCTGAATAAGATTTTCTTTTAAAACTGCTTCTAGTCTACTTCCCCATAACACACTCTCTACACATAGTGTTAGATGGCTTCACAATCTTAGGTAGATCTCTTACAACATTATTCATACTTCCCTTCACAATTTTATCAAAGTTAACATGACAAAATCTTCTATGCCATAGACAACCGTTATCAACCTTTACAATAAAACAAGAAGCTTCAGATGTATTCAATTCAAATACATTACCTCTAGATTTAGTACCAGATGTGATCAAGTCTCCCGATTTACTTCTGATAGAGAATTTATTATCAATGAATTACAATTAATAACCTTTGTCCACTAAGTCCCCAACACTCAACAGATTATGTTTAAGTCCATCAACAAGTAATATATTGTTGATATTAGTCTTTCCATCCAAAGAAATAGATCCAACTCCAATGATAAGCTTAGGAGTATTGTCACCAAATCTAACAACACCACCATCATATCTTTTTAGATTCACAAACTTATTTTTATCTCTAGTCATATGATGAGAACAGCTACTATGTATAACACATTCATATTTCTTTTCAACACGGGATACTAAGGCTTTTTCCTCATGTATAGGCTCATCATCCTTAATAGAAATAAATCCAATTTTATTATAGTCAGCATCATCATCATCAGATACGCCTTCACTACCATAATAAAATTCCTTGTCTTTTGAATATGTAGATTTGTAAAACTTAGGTTTACACTTTGGAACCCTTGTAGGATATTGAGATGCAAAATGACCAATCTTGTTACATGAAAAACATTTCAAAGGTAATTTGCCTTCAAATTTACCATTACCTCTCTTTTCTCTTCTAGTGATAGGGGTTACCACTTCATCTAGCTTTCTTTCTTCCTCCTATATCTGTTCCCATTCATCAACATAGTCTCCAAAATCTTCTCTCAAGTCACCATTTCTGGAGTTTGCAATTCCAGATAAAGTCTTTTTGTTTCTATGGACAGTCACCTTGAATATTGACTCTAATTTAGGTAAATTATCTCCCAATTTTGCAGCCTCAAAAGTAGTTATCTTACCAATCAATGTCTCTCTAGTGAAGTTTGGTGTCAAAGGTATAATATCCTCTATAGCTTGTACTTTATTTTTGTATATAGGTGTCAAATATTTGAGTATCTTCGCAATCACTTCTTCCTCACTCTAAGTACCTCTAGAGTTTCTGATGCCAGTAAACACCTCATTAATTCTCTGTGTAAATGCCCTAATTTTTTCATCATCTCTCATCTTTGTTGATTCCATCTTTGTCTTCAAGTTCTGTAGCTTTTCCTATTTAGTAAACTTATCTCCAATATATAGTGCTTCCATTCTTGTCCAAATCTCATGTGCAAAATCTAAGTCTTTTACTTTAATGAATTCACCTTTAGAAACTGTGTTGATCAATGATTCCCTTGTGACCATATTAAATGAAAATAACTTCTTATCATCTTCACTAGCCTTCTCCAAGTTATGCTCAATTGCTATCTTTTCCTTCTTTTTCATGATCATCCAATAGTTAATTCCCAAACATAGAAAATGTGTTCTCATCTTGTTCATCCAACTGTCAAAGTTTTCAGGATAAAATTTTAGACTATCCCTCCTGTAGTAATTCATCTTCAGGAAAACCTCAAGCTATTAAAATTTATCTCTAAGGACTAGTAGCTCTGATACCAATTGTTAGGAATAATAGTCCACAAGCACAACTCAGAGGGGGTGAATCAGTTGTGATACAGAATATTAAACTTTAAACTTTATAAAACAAAACTTCAATGCAAATGATAACACAATAAATTCCAACATAATAACACAATAATTTTTTTTGAGGAAAGCCTGTTAAAGGTAAAACCCTGGTGGGAATTAGCAGCCACAAATGATGTACTGACAGTATAGTATCCCTGTTGAAATATTTACCCCTATTAGGAGATTATTATAAAAGTACTGTACACAGTCCCTATTAAAGGATAGACCCTATTAGGATTCAAGAGAAATAATGGGCTCACTACCCTGGCATAATTCCCAAAGAAGGTTAATGTCACCCTCAAGGATTTATAATCTGAACAAGTGTATATAGAAAATTTATACAATTCAAGGAAATGTCTGATAGAAACTATCTTTTCTTGGTCAGTTCCAATGAAGTATTCTTATCGCAAACTCATGTATACATCCAGTAGCCAAACAAGCCTCACAAATTTCACACTTCTCTTCCTTTTTAATCTCTACCACATCTTTCCAAAAGAAAAGATCTTTCATATATACCCTATTACAATAATTCATTAGGTCAGCCAATTAAGCATTCCCAATACACAAATATTTAATTAGGTCAGACAATTAGGCTTTCCCAATATACAAATAATTTTTTAACCCCTTGCTAAGATATAAATGGTACCTATAAGAAGTAAAAATGAATTACAATCCATCAGTAATACTCTAAGATCCACAATTCATGCTCACAATTCATAATAAATGCTACATGTCTGAAGTCAGGCACCAAAATAGTCTCCTCCAGAATACACGCCACAACTAACATCACCAGTATTCTCACAACTATCGATCAATAATGAACATTCCTCAATTTTTTCTCTTTCATCCCATAATACTGCATTCATTGAAACATCTTCTCTTGTAAGATATACGCAAAATATAGAGACTTGCTCTGTCTAGCATTACTGTCATGGTCCAGAAACCAATCTTCACTAAATCATCTATAACATCACCAATATGTAACCTCAAGTCAAAAAAACTTAGGAATAAGGTCATCACACATCTATCTCCATATCCTTGTCTTCGATCATTCTAAATCATCTGTAAAGTGTCCATACACTTCTTCTAGTCAAATAACTAGAATGTTCTCTTCACAGAAACATATGTTGACATCAGTGAAAAAACATGAATATCAATAGAATAAATCATATCCAAATATAATATCATCTAATAGGTATAGGCTTGGATATACTCCACCCAGTTCATATGATTATGGATTATTGTATCTTCTGAAATTAGAAAGCTTAAAGCCCGATTGTCAAGAAAGACTACAAATTATTTTGCAACGAGATAATATCTCCACTTCCTTAGTGCTTGTACCAATGCATATAATTCTAAATCATACGATGAGTACTTTTTCTTTTCATCACTAAGTTTTTCACTATGAAAGACTACTGGTTTTCCCTCTTGACTCAAAACTGCACCTATGATAATATTACTGGCATCACATTCCAGAGTAAACGACTTGTCAAAACTGGGAAGTGTCATTATAGTTTGGGTTTCTATTCTTCTCTTCAAATTCTCAAATCCTTTATCAGCCTACTCATTTCATTGGAATTTGTCTTTCATACCTCCTTTTATGGTATCCAAAATAGGTGCGTTGATTTCACTTGTTGATTTCTTATAAACTTCCTATAGAGTTGTGCTAATCCATAGAATCTTCTTACTTCTATGGCTGACTTAGGTGTAGGCCAGTTCAAGATTGCTTCCACCTTTCTTTTATCCATCTTCAAGTTACCCTCTGAGATAACAAAACCCAAGTATACTAACTATTTCTTCATGAAATCACTCTTCTCTAAGTTGATTGTCAACTTCTCCTCATGTTGTCTATGCATTACTATTTGCAAATGTCTGAGATGATCCTCCTTATTTTTACTTAACACTAAAATGTCATATAAGTACACCACAACCCATTTTCCAATTTTTTTCCTTCAAAACTTCATTCATTAACCTCATAAATGTTCTTGGGGCATTGGATAACCCAAAAGACATAACAACCCACTCATAGAGTCCCTTGATAGTCTTAAAAGTAGTTTTCCACTCATCTCCACCTTTTATTCTTATCTAATGATACCCACTCTTATGATCTATTTTGGATAAATAATTAGCTCACCCTAAAAAATCCATTAAATTTTCTATCCTAGGGATTGGGAATCTATACCGGATAGTACCCTTATTGATGGCCCTAGAATCTGTATGCAACCTCCAAGTACCACCCTTATTTGAGGTGGTGCAGGAACATACTTAGGCTAACCTCCATGTTTTAGTCATTTTTGGCTTGTACTTGACATTGGCCAAGTTAAGATAGTTAGGTTTCTTTTGGACCTTATAAGGTCATTGCAATGTTGGCTAAGTGAGTTAGTCATTAGGACTAAGGTTAATAAATTAGCCACTATTAGTAGTTTTTACATTCTTAGTGTTAAGAGTTTGAGTTCGAGTCTTTAATGTGCCTTCAATGCACTCATGATTTCATAAATATTCCATATGGTATTAAATTATCTTGGATCCTTGTAATGAATAGGTTAGAGTTCCTAAAACTCAGGGAGGAGGCATGATGGCAAAGATGCCAAAAGTTGCTAAAATGTTGCTATGACAACATTTGCAATTATTGCAAATGTTGCATGCAACTCAGTTATCATTGGATCCCCTTATGAATATTAAGTGGGAATCAACTAATAGTCCCTAGAATCATGGAGATGGAATCTAATGTTACCCAAGACTCAAATCTAAATGAAGGGATTCATTGTAACAAGTTTGAGATAGAAAATAGAGCTCCGAAACTCTGTATTTAGGAATCCCAAACATTTTGTTATGACAGTCATATGTAATGGATTGAAAGAATGAAACTAATTGTTGTTTTGTGTTCCTAGGATATTTTGAAGCATCTTTTATTCATTAAGATAGTTGTTTAGAGGTAGTGTAAGGTCTTAGATAAAATATTTTGTGTTTTGTGTGTTCACTGATCCTGTCCTGACCAGTCAGTCGATTCATTGATCCCCCATGAAATCTAACCATGGGATCTTCCTAAGGATAGATGGAAATTTTAGGGGAGTCAATGGTCTATATATATGTAGAGTTAGGAGTCAGGTAAATTTGAGTTTTTATTTTTGGTTCCAAGCCCCAGGCGAGCATGCACTATCCAGTTAGTGGTTTGGAGGTGAAACAGTGAGCATTATTATGTAGGGTAGTGAAGTAATGTACAGACTAAGTGTAGTTTTAGTTAGGGCATAGTCATATCTTGACATTCTAGGAGGTTTGAGTTTATATCAATCCATTTGGTCAAGTTTTGAGCAAGTTTTACATTGTGTTGTAGACTGTCCTAGAAATTAGGCCTATTAGCCCTGTTGATCCTAGTTTGTAGGAACCCTATGTATAGGGGACTTCTAAAACTAAAACCTTCAAAATATCATGTAAAGTGATAGAGGGTTTCTAAATGTGTGATTATTTTTTCAACTTCTTTGGGAAAGTTTTGAAAGAAGTGGGAAAAATACATTGTAAAAGGCTACAAGGAATAGGTCTCAATTAGGCTTCCAAGTGATTGAATCCTTGAACCTGGTAAAGACCAAGTTGAAGAACCTAGTAAATGGTTTCAAATAAAAAGGAGATGAAAATTTTTGAGTGGATAGATTTCCCTACAATGAATCATGAATGTTAGAGTGGAATGGGCGCTTAGATCCTTCTAGGTGTAGTGGAAGAAGTGAAGAATTGAACTAACTAAAAGGTGTTAGTCTTTCAAGGTGAAGCATATGAGTTGAGAAATCTTAGAGAAGAGTTGGAATTGGAATTATTTAATAATCTAAGCCAATCAAGACCCAAAGGAGATTAGGTTCCTAGAAGAGAGAAGCTAAGGTCTCTTAGTTGTAGTGCTAGTAAGCCTTGGAACACTCACACCATATTGGTATCAGAGCTTGATTGAGATTAGACTTGTGGTGGATATTTCAACCTACTGAATCAGTCAGAGAGAACATACCATTGGGATCAGTAGAAGATAAAGCCATGGTGACTAATGCTGAGTTAGCCAAAAATGTGGATGAACAAGAAGAAGACAACAAGTTGTTAAGAGAAAGGTTGTCTCAAATGGAGAAACTCTTGGGAGAAGTCCAAGAAAAAGCTGAGAAGATGAAAGATAAGATAGATCAAAAAGAAGAAGAAGAAGAAAGGGAAAAGGGAGTGGATGTAGAAGAGGAATTTCCAACCCCTGACCCTGTCAGTGACCAAGAACCCTTCTTAAAGGCACTAAAGGCTTTAAGTGGCAATGTTTTGGAGGGTGTACCACTTTTTAGTAGACAAATAGATCTAGATTCAGTTGTGGATTGGATTGATAGTATAGAGAATCATTTCAAATGTGATGGTATCATAGAGGCCCAAAAAGTGAGTGTGACCAAGTCAAGGTTGAGAGGATCAGCTCTCACATGGTGGAAGTTTGTTCAAACTAAAAGGAAGAAAGAAGGAAAGGGTCCTATAGTCTCATGGAAGGGAATGGTGACTAAGTTCAAGCAGACTTACTTGCCTGATGATTATGAGGTTCATCTACATAGGAGAAGACACAATCTTAGATAAAGATTTGGATGTCCGAGCATACACCGAAGAGTTCCAAAAGATATGCTTAAGGTCACAAGTGGTGGAGGATGAAAGAATCAAGATAGCTAGATACGTGAATGGACCCAAGTGGTCTATTCAAGAAGACACGAGTCTTGTGAACTTTAAAACCATTTACCAATGTTATCAAATGGCCTTGAAGATAGAGGAGAAAGGCAAAAGAAAGAAAGAGCAAACCTCCAAAGGAAGAGGTAGAGGAAGGGATAGTAGAGGATCAATAGGTGGCTATGGTGGAAGAAGTTCAAAATCAAGAACACAAGGAGAAGTCAAGTACAATGAGCAGAAAGAAGGAAGTTCTAGTAGAGGTGGTAGAGGAAGAAACTCTAAGTTTAGAGGAAGAAGTGGTGGACAAGGAAGAGGCAATTACTTTTCCAATATGAAATGTTATCATTGTAACCAAATGGGACACCCTGCCTAAAGGTGTCCAGAGAAGAGTAGCACTTGTCAAGGAGGTAATAAGAGAACTAATTTAGTTCATGAAGAGTCAAATGTAGTAGAGACACACTATAAGGTACCTCTAAATTTAGAAGAAGGTGAGAACCTCATGGTGAGGAGAACATTGATCAAGGAGCCAATTAAAGAAGAGCCAAGCCAAAGGAGGTCCCTATTTAGAGTCAAATGTAAGGTGATGGGAAAAGTATGTAGTCATTGTGGACTCAGGGTGTACTAACAACATCATGTCAGAGGAAGCAGTCATCAAGTTAGGCATGACAAGGATACCTCATACCGATCCTTACAAGGTCACATGGCTCAATAAGGGACAACATGTCTGAGTCAATGAGAAAGCTTGGGTGGAGTTCTCTATAGGGAGATATAAGGACACGGTTCTATGTGATGTGCTACCCATGGATGCATGTCACTTGCTCCTAGGTAGACCATGGCAATTTGATTTCCAAGCTATCCATGATGGAGTGAAGAACTCCTATACATTCAAGAAGGATAAAGTAACTTTCAAAATCCAATCATTGTTAGAGGATGCAGATGTGAAGACATCAGGTCCTAATGTGCTTATGGTGGGTGAAAAGGAATTCATAGAAGCCATGGAAGAAGGATAAGGAGCTGGCTATGCATTGGTGCTAAGGCCAAGAGAAAAGAATGAAGAAAATGGAGACAAGAAATAAGAGATACCTAAGGAGATACAAAGCATGTTGCAGACTTATGAAGGCATAGTAAGTGATGGAAAACCATCAAAATTACCCCCTAAAAGAGCCATAAGTCATAGGATAGACTTCATACCCAAAGCTACCCTACCTAATAAGGCAGCTTATAAGATGACCACTAAACAAAATGAGGAAATTGCTAGGAAAATAGAAGAACTCCTTAACCAGGGCCTTATCAAGAAAAAGCATTAGCCCTTGTGCAGTACCTACTGTCCTAGCACCAAAGGAAGCTTTGTACTAATTCAAGAGCCATAAATAGGATAAACATTAGGTATAGGTTCCCCATACTTAGGATTGAAGACCTAATGGATTGTCTAGTTGAAGCCAAGTACTATAGCAAGATATACTTGAAGAGTGGGTATCACAAAATTAGGATACATGAGGGAGATGAATGGAAGACAACATTCAAAACTAATGAAGGGTTGTATGAATGGATTGTCATGCCATTTGGACTGTCTAATGCCCCCTCCACATTCACGAGGCTCATGAATGAAGTTGTCAAAGACCACATTGGAAAATTTGTAGTAGTATATCTTGATGATATACTGATTTATAGTATGACAAGAGAGGAACATCTTCAACACCTTGAGATTGTCTTCAAGAAACTGCATGAAGAGAAGTTGATGATCAACTTGGAGAAATGTGAGTTCATCAAAAAAGAGCTAGTGTACCTTATGTTTGTTCTATCTCATGGAAATCCAAAAGTGGACAAAAGTAAAGTGGAAACCATCATGAATTGGCCTACTCCAAGGAAAACAATAGAGGTAAGAAGTTTTCATGGCCTTGCTCAGTATTATGGGAAGTTTATAAGGAAGTTTAGTGCTATTTGTGCTCCCATGTTGGACACAATCAAAGGAGGAATGAAGACAAGGTTTGTGTGGAATGAACAAGACACCAAGAGCTTTGAGTTGTTGAAAGAAAGATTTCTACCCAACCTGTCTTAGTCTTGCCAAGCTTTGAGAAGATTTTCACTATTGAATGTGATGCAAGCAATGTGGCTATTGGAGCTCTCCTAAGCCAAGAGGGCAGACTGGTGGCTTTTCATTCAGAGAAGTTAAGTGAAGAAAAGAAGAAGTATTCTTCTTATGACCTTGAAATTTATGCATTGGTCCAAGATCTAAGGAAGTGGAGACACTATTTTCTGCCCAAGGAATTCATTTTGTATTTAGACAATCAAGCTTTAAGTCTCTTAAATTCACAAGAAAAGTTGAGTCACAAGAACATGAAGTGGGTTGAGTACCTACAAGCTTATACTTTCAATATCAAAGACAAGAAAGGTGTCCTAAATAAAGTGGTAGATGCATTATCTAGAAGAGCTCTCACAATTTAGGTAATTCAGTTGAAGAGTATGGGAATAGATCATTTCAAGGATCTATATGCTGATGATGAAGACATTGCAAACATTTATAAGGTATGTGCTAAATACAAGAATCATTTTCATAGAAAGTATGTTGAATACACTTTGAAAATTAATCTTTCATTTAAGGGAAATCAGTTATGTGTCCCTAGAGGGTCTATTAGGGAGAAATTAATCCAAGAAAAGTGCAATGGTGCATTGAGAGGTCACTTTGGGATCACTACGACCCAAGAACTTGTTCAAAGGTTTTATTATTGGCCAAGGATGAATCTTGATGTTAGGAGGTATGTGGAAAGTTGTAGTGTATGTCAAAGAGCAAAAGGAACCTCTTGAAATGTAGGCCTTTATCAACCACTACCTATTCCCACTAGGCCATGGGAATGCTTGAGCATGGATTTTGTAGTTGGGTTACCCAAGACAAAACAAGGGATGGATAGTGTTTATGTAGTTGTGGACAGATTTAGCAAGATGGCTCACTTTGTGACATGCAAAACAACTAATGATGCTAACCAAATAGCCTCTCTCTTCTTCAAAGAGATAGTAAGAATACATGGGTTACCTATGAGCATAGTGTTAGATAGAGACACTAAATTTATGAGTCATTTTTGGAAGACTCTTTTGAAAAGATTGGGCACTAATTTATCATTTGGGTCTGCATAGCATCCCCAAACTGATGGTCAGAATAAAGTGGTGAATAGGAGCCTTCGAAATCTTCTAAGGTGCTTGACCAAGGAATATGGACAGTAATGGGATCAGTTGATTGGGCAAGCTGAGTATGCCTACAATGACACTATCAATCGGTCAATAGGGAAGAGCCCCTTTGAGATAGTATATGGATTGCATCCTAGAGGATTCTATGTGTTGAGAGACTTGAAGGATGCAGTGAAGAAAAGTGGATATGCAGAGATTTTTCTTATGCAATACAAGAGATACATGATACAATCCAAAAGAATTTGATAGAGAACACCTTGAAACATAAAACCAAGGTTGATGAGAGTAGGAGAGCAGTTCAATTTAATGTGGGTGACATGGTCATGGTGCATCTTAACAAGTCAAGACTTCAAAAGGGAGTCCCTCACAAGTTGCAGATGAGAAGGATAGGTCCCTGTCCTATCTTAGCTAAGTATGGTAATACTGCATTCAGAGTTGAGCTCCCAGAAGATAGTGGACTGTCACCTATTTTCAATATTGTAGACTTAGTCCATTACAAAGCAGCACAACAAGACATGGATGAAAGTCTCCAAGAAGTGATCAAAGATGTGCAAGATCTTCAATTACCCCATGCTACAGTCACAGGAGTTGATAGTATATTGGACACTAGAGTTTATCGACAGACTAGAACCAAAGAATACAAGGAACACTTGATAAAGAAGCATGGTTAAACAAATGTTGATGCAATATGGGTAAATGAATCAGAGTTCAAGAAGATGGGGATTGATCCAAACATCCTCAATCCAAGGGTGGATTGAAATTTTTGTTTTGGGGAGGATGGTGTAGGACCACACCTAGGCTAATCTCCATGTTTTAGTCATTTTTGGCTTGTACTTGACATTGGCCAAGTCAAGATAGTTAGGTTGTTTTGGACCTTAGAAGGTCATTGCAATGTGGGCTAAGTGAGTTATTCATTAGGGCTAAGGTCACTAAATTAGCCACTGTTAGTAGTTTTTACATTCTTAGTGTTAAGAGTTTGAGTTCGAGTCTATAATGTGTCTTAAACCCACTCATGATGTCATAGAGATGCCATATGGTCTTAAATGATCTTGGATCCTCGAAATGAAGTGGTTAGAGGTCCTAAAACTTGGGGAGGAGGCATAATGTCAAAGATGCAAAAAGTTGCTAAAATGTTGCTATGACAACATTTGCAATTATTGCAAATGTTGCATGCAACTTAGTTATATTTGGATCCCCTTATGAATAGGAACTGGGAATCGACCAACAGTCCCTAGAATCATGGAGATGGCATATAATTTTACCCAAGATTCAAATCTAAAGGAAGGAATTCATTGTAACAAGTTTGAGATAACGAATAGAGCTTTGGAACTTTGTATTCAGGAATCTTGAACATTTTGTTATGATAGTCATATGTAATGGATTGATATACTAAAAGTAATTGTTGTTTTATGTTCCTAGGATAGTTTTAATAATCTTTAATTCATTAAGCTAGTTTTTTAGAGGTAGTGTAAGGTCTTAGAAAAAATATTTTGTGTTTTGTGTGTTCACTGGTCTTGTCCTGACCAGCCAGTCAATTCATGGCTCCCCCATGAAATCTAACCATGGGATCTTCCTAAGGATAGATTTAAATGTTAAGGGAGTCAATGTTCTATATATATGTAGAGTTACAAGCTAGGGAAATTTTATTTTCTCTTTTTAGTTCCAAGCCCTAGGCGAGCATGCATTGTTCGGTTAGTGGTTTGAAGGTGAAGCAGTGAGCATTCTTATGCAGGGTAGTGAAGTACTATATAGACTAAGTGAAATTTTAGTTAGGGCATAGTCATATCTTGACATGCTAGGTGGTTCGAGTTTATATCAATCCATTTGGTCAAGTTTTGAGCAAGTTTTGCATTGTGTTGCAGATTGACCTAGAAATTAGGCCTATTAGCCCTGTTGATCCTAGTTTGTAGGAACCCTATGTACAGAGGAATTCTAAAACTAAAAACTTCAAAATATCTTGTAAAGTGATAGAGGTTATTTGAATGTGTGATTGGTTTTTCAACTTCTTTGTGAAAGTTTTGAAAGAAGTGGGAAAAACACACTGTAAAAGGCTACAAGGAATAGGCCTCAATTAGGCTTCCAAGTGATTGAATCCTTGAACCCGGTAAAGACCAAGTGGAATACCCTAGTAAATGGTTTCAAATGAAAAGGAGATGAATATTTTCAAGTGGATATATTTCCCTACAATTAATCATGAATGTTAGAGTGGAATGTGCGCTTAGATCCTTGTAGGTGTAGTGGAAGAAGTGAAGAATTGAACTAACTAAAAGGTGTTAGTCTTTCAAGGTGAAGCACATGAGTTGAGAACTCTTAGAGAAGAGTTGGAATTGGAATTATTTAATAATCTAAGCCAATCAGGACCCATAGGAGATTAGGTTCCTAGAAGAGATAAGCTAAGGTCTCTTAGTTGAAGTGCTAGCAGGCCTTGGAACACTCACACCATAATGGTATCAGAGCTTGATTGAGATCAGGCTTGTGGTGGATGTTTCAGCCTACTAAATAAGTTGGAGAGAATACACCATTGGGATTAGTAGAAGACAAATCCATGGTGACTAACATTGAGTTAGCCAAAAAGGTGGATGAGCAAGAAGAAGACAACAAGTTATTAAGAGAAAGGTTGTCTAAAATGGAGCAACTCTTGGGAGAAGTCCAAGACAAAGATGAGAACATGAAAGATAAGATAGATCAGAAAGAAGAAGAAGAAGAAAGGGAAAGGGGAGTGGATATAGAAGAGGAAGTTCCAACCCCTGACCCTGTCAGTGACCTAGAACCCTTCTTAAAGGCACTAAAGGCTTTAAGTGGCAAAGCATTGGAGGGTGTACCAGTTTTTAGTGGACAAATGGATCCAGATTCAGTTGTGGATTGGATTTATAGTATAGAGAACCATTTCAAATGTGATAGTATCTTCCCTAGTTATTTGTTCTTCCTCTTGAAATTTTTTTTGAACCTCTTCCTTTGTTGTAACCACCTCTTGTGCTACTTGTTTTTCCTTGATTCTCAGAGAGTTTGCACTCACTCTGATTTCAAGCCTCAAAGTTCCTTTCACCAAATCCTCCTCTTTAACTTCTATTGTATCTTCCTCTACCCCTACTATTTGAATCTTGTTTCTTTTTGAACTTCTCTTCTACCTTAAGAGCTAGATGTTAGCATTAATGTACTATCTTGGGGCTTAACAGACTAATTTCCTCTTGGATATTCCACTTTAGACCATTTAGATACCTAGCCACTTTTAGGCTCTCCTCTTCCTTCACATGTGACCTTAAGCATAACTTGTGAAACTCTTATATATAATTACTGACCTCTAAGTCTTTATGTCTCATATTTTATCTTTTCTTGTGCAACTACACTTCATAATCATTAGGGAGATAATTTTCCCTCATTTTAGTCACCATACCTTTCCAACTGGTTATAGGATTCTTTCCTTCTTTGGTCCTTTCATCTTGGACAAACTTCCACCAAGTGAATGTAGTCCCTCTCAATATTTTCTCAGCTATTCTGACCTTTTGAGCCTCGATCACATTATCATAGTCAAAGTGATTTTCAAGACCTTATATCCACTCCATGACTACTTCTGGTTCCTTCTTGCCACTAAATAGAGGCACACCTTCCAAGGACTTACCACTCATTGCTATCAAAGCTCTCAAGAATGGCTCTTCTTGAAGCATAGGGTCTATCTCTGGTATTATGTCTTCCTCGACCACTAACTTACCCTTTCTATCAGCTTCTCTCATTAGTTCACCAAATGTTGCAGTCTGAAGCTACACTTCTAAGATAGTCACCATTTTGGCCAACTATTCCTTCAGGGGTCTATTCTCATCATTCCTCTCTTCTACATCATTTTCCAACTCAACATTGGACAACATTTTGAATAAATCAACAGACTCTTTTGAAGATTACACCCAAACAACACAAGCCCAATCTTTAGGCTCTGATACCAATCTAAAGGGGTTACAGGATCCTTCCTCTAAGATTCAGCCTGACTCTTCTCTAAGGTCTCTCCTAGACCCCCTAGGGTACTCTCAACCTTATTCTAAGGTAAGTCACTAAGAACCTCACCTCTTTCTCAAGACCTAGTTCCCATTAACAAGTTATTCTTCCATACTTGCTGAACCTGCAAGGGTAGATTCACTCTTTCTCACTTTCTTCCCTAGATGGACTATTTCCAATCTTGCCTAGGGTAAGAGCTCAAAAAATCATGACTAACAATGCTCCTACCAAAAAGAAAACTATGTACAGGGGCTCCCATCTAATTCCATCCAGGAACATGGTTCTCACCATGGATTCAAGAACCTCGAGGGCCATTCAGTATTTACAACCTAGAACGGGCTAGGAACTTACAACTTTCAAAATGAAAATAAAAAATTAACCTACTTGCACATAGAGTAAACAAAAATACTTGAAAAGAACTAAACACACAACATTCAACTTTTCATTAACTAGAAATAAGAAAAACCATACAAAAATATCTAACTCTTTCAACCCTCTCCGAAATGAAGGCTTAGGAGATCTTAAATAATCTTCCCATCATTAGAATAGACTAACTATCCACTCAAGTTGAAAGAATCTTTTTAGGAACTATTACAACTGACCATACTGTCCACTAAAGACAAAAGCTTCTTTTCCTGGGCCGTTTTAACTTAATATGCTAAGAAATAGAAGTACATATTGAGCATCAGTACATGACAAGCATCAGTACATGTCGAGCATCAGTACCGAGCATCAGTACATGCTGAGAACATCAATACATGCTGAGAATTAGTATTGAGCATCAGTACAGAGCATTAGGGTGAAATCACAATAGTGTGTCCCACTTTTTGGGATGAAGGAAATCGGTCCTATTGGTCATATCTTGTCCATACAAATGTATATTGTCTTGGGCTTGGTTAGGGTTATAAAAAAGGTTTTCTCCACTACTAAATTTCTTAGTTTTTTTGCCTGGTTCACAACTCCAATGATCTCTGGCCTGAAACCCTAAGTTTCTGTGAGAAAATCTATTTTAAATAATGAAAATGCTTCTTGTACCTTGATAAGTCCCAAGCCCTAATTTCAAATTTTATAGCCGTTGTGATAAGAAAAAACCTAACTCCTTTTTGGTAAATTCTATTTCTTTGTTACTTTTTCCACCACTTAAGTCCCTAATTGATCACATGTTTTTAAGTTGCCTTCAAGCGGTCACCTTGTCTTTTCAGTCGCACTATTTTTATTATGAAGTCATTTTACTCTACGAGTGAGCGGTGAATGAATTATCATATGGTCGTGCATTCACGATGTTTTTGTAAAATATTTATTTGAGTGCGCAAGTGTGCGATCAAAAGAAGAAGATAGTCATCGCTCACTCACCATGAATTTCCACCTTATGTCTTTGAGCTCACGAGTGTGCAAGAAAAGGGGATTTTATGCTTGTCACTCACTCGCTGAGCTGAACACTTGACATCTTAAGTTGTGCGAGTATGCAACAAGGTCTATCTTGCAGGTTATATTTTGTCATCGCTCACTCCTAGTGGTTAAAAAAGATGACCAAAAGGTGTTGCAAGTGCGCGATTAAAATGAAAGATGAAGATCGATGGTTTTCGCTCACTCACTGGGAATCAAGGCATATTCTTTCAGGAATGATGAGTATGTGACAAGATGACACATGTTCATGGTGGAGCTAGGCTGGTCAAACAGAGGAAAGTAAAGAGCGATGAAGTCCTTTTTGATCGGACCCATAGCTTAAAGGCTTAAGGTGAAGTTGCTTGACATCTAATGTTTAAGCCATTAATGTGTTCTGACACGTGTCCTATCCAAGTTTTTGGGACCTATAGTTTGAAGCCAAGGGTGTGATTAAAGTGGAGTTTAGTTGATTCTGATCAGAAGGATCACATAATGACTCAATGAAAAGGTGATCAAGATCTAGCCTTTAAGGCCCCATTTGTTTGGGGAATTGGAATTTGACTCAAAACCTTATTATCACAAAACCAGGTTTTGAAATCCCGGTTTTGCATCTTCGGGTTATAATTTGGACCATTTGGTTGACCTGGAAGATGGATTAGTCAATCCATCTTCTGCATTTGGTTGCCAATTTTGAAATTGGAATTGGAATTGACAAATTCCAACTTCTGCAGTTGGTTCACAATTTTGAATTGGAATTGGAATTAGACACTCTGTGTTCTATGTTTGGTTCTACATTTCAAATTGGAATTGGAATTCGACAAATACTTTATAATTTATTATTATTATTGAATAATGTTTAATTTATATTGTGGTTGATTTTGTCCATTTTTTTATTTTTTTTATTTTTTATTTTTTATTATTATTGAATAATGTTTAATTTATATTGTGATTTATTTTGTCCATGTTTTTATTTTTTTTTATTTTTGATTTTTTATAATTACGCTTCTGGTCATACATGTGCTTCTATATTCGCGGATAAAACTTGGAAAGGATAGCTCACTTGCTTGCAATTTTTTCATGTTTATGCTCATAAAAATATATGTTGATCTCATTTTTACTAATTATTAGATTATATTTTAAATTTATATAGAATATCATATTTAATCTTTCACAAATGAAAAATACATCATATTTTGTTTTTATTTGATATGGAAACAGACATGCTGATTGTAAAGTTATATGACATCGAGACTATATACCAAATAAAATTAGGAATG
>MU225285.1:452402-467818 GCA_018584345.1 Thuja plicata | reverse complement strand
TATGATACAATCATCAATTCTATGGTCAACCAATAATATGATAAGGATAAAAATCCATACAAGAAATTTGTAACAACACAAGAATTACCTTGAAGAATGGATCAAAATGTTCATTCCCACTAATTTTCGGAGGAGTGTTTGGAATAGGTGGTAGAAAGAAATCCTTGTGGAGTCCTAATATAGCCCTCAACACCTTGTGGAAGTATTGGCTGATTGTCTCTCCTGAGTGCCCAAAGTTGTGGGCAATCTTGTGATTCCTCAGATTGTGGCCAACAGTGTGGAGGAACATCACAAGATGTTCTTCTAATGTCAAGTGTATCATATATATCAAGGTTCCTTTCAGCCTTAGGATAGTATCTAGATGAAAGAAGGGTCCCCTACTCATGTGAATCTGATCATGACAATCCACATCATTGCAATGAATAACCATTCTATAAAAAAAATTTCCTTTTCTTTTTCGTTTACCCATTTGTGCACTGCCCTCTCGAGCCACCACTAGTGTGGCTATAGAAACACAAGCAATAAGAGTTGTGAGAAGATGAGAATATGTGGTCTCCATAGCTACCCATCCTAGAATGTCAATATTCTTAATAGGATCCATCAATGGCCTAAAATGTGGACAAACACAATGATTTCAGCGAGGAGATATTGGTAGCATGTTGTTGATGTTCTAGAAATTGAAAGTATTCTACAAATAAAATTGATTTTAAGAATGTCAGTTAATATCAGTAGAATATAATTGAGTATAATATAATAATATTTTATAACAAATCAAATTATTAATAACATCCTTGAAATGTACCCTGCTCGAGGGATTAATGCAAGTATGTCCTCAATGATTAAGGAAAATTGAAAATTTCCATGTAAGCTTCCAGAAACTAAACTCTAATGGTGCTTTCAAAGGGAAACCTAGAAAATCTGTCATACAAGAAACCTTAAAGGATTCAATGTGAGAGTGGAGCCTTATATGATCTAGACTTGTTTGCATCAACAAACTAACAACATAGTTGAGATCCCTTATCTTCTCCATAGAAACAAATTTACTCTGACCAAAGGCATATATTTAATCTAGGGTACAATGAACACTATCAAGTAAGGTAAAAGTTTGGAAGTAACGTTAAACTACATTTTTGAGTTAGCCTCTATCCTCGTATCTTGGTTTCCTCTATTTCATTTATCGTACCTATACTAGTAGCAGCAAGGTAGTCGATTCCCTTCTAGCCACCTTCTAGAGCTAATGAAGGAGTAAGGATTACAAGCATTGTATGGCTCCTTAGAAAGCCTTTTATTTTTAAGTGGTCTCATCTTTGATTAAACTAGAATCATGAAACAAAGTAGCTCTTTTCATTATTTTTTGTTTCCCTTAATACTTCCTCTGAATATGAGCAATGTCAGGGCCATATATGACGTGTCTGGATGCAATAACCTCAGAGCTTTATGCTGTTGGGAATACCAAAAAATTGAGGAAAGTAAATAGAAAAAAGAATGTTTTTGTTCTAGACAAATAGATATATTTTTATGCAATATATTTAATCACCAACAAAATACAAAGAAGACTATAAAATATCATGTCATATAAAACAAAATATGAAAACAACAATATCTATATGTTAAAATTTATGTTATGTTCTGTTCTTTTTGACATATCAATAATGATATACAAGATGCCAAATTTTCTAAAGTTTCCCATTTCCAGTTAGCACATTTGTATGAGATAGAGTATCTATTTCAATACAACACTGTCTAGTGAGAAAACAAGTAAAACAGGCAATTGTCTGTCTTGGTGGTGAGTTACCAAAGTTTGATGAAATTGCTAGTCTAAAGAAGAAAATAATTTTAAACCCTAATGCATATGAGCCACAGGGAACATAGGGAAGCTTTTGATATATAGAAGCGATATTAGAATTGAGCCTAGACTGTTGTTAGAAATTGATAAAGGGCAGAAAGAGAAAACAAGCATCGACAAAATGAGAACCAATGTGTGGAGCCTTAGATGCTAGAAAAATATTTGCTCAGAAGAGGATTGGAAAAAAATTGAATTTCTGGCACAATAGAGTGTGTAAACAAGCTTTTGCAGAACATTCAAACTCTTATTAATTGTCACAGTTGCATAGACAAGGTGACTAAATGAAGTAGAGAAACTGTAAACACACCCACAATTTGAGTAGAGATGAAGATTCAGATGTAAGCTACTCAAAGAAAACTATCATCAATTGACTTAGAATTGGTCAGTACCTTGGTTGGCATTTAATTAGTTAATTATTTTCATAATATATGTCTTTTGAACCTCATGCCTCTTAGTAGTACTCAACATAAATGTATCCCCACTCCTTTGTCCATCTCTTTAGGTTTTGTACTCCGTGCCTGTCTACATCCTCATCCCCATTTTATTTTCCTATTCAAATGGCATTGTTAGGACTTTATTGGTACATCCAGGCATCCCCTTACTACTTCTCAGTTTTTTACATGGCCTCAAAATAGTTTTAGAGTTTATACAAAAAGGTCTGGGATATAATCTTCGTTCATCATTTATGTTTCTGATTATTTTGAAGTGGTATCCAAAAAAATTCAAGTTTCATACTTTTCTATATAATATTTTCAGAAGTATCTTCTCCCTAATCTGAATAATATATCAATCTAGGTGAAAATCCAAATAGCGATGGAAATCAAATGCAAAAACCTATATTTGGGTTTCATCGAGGAGTAAAGAAGTGGAAAATCCATAGCAACGCAACCAAAATGGATTGGTATTCGTGTTCCTTATGGCATTTGCAACAAATTTGCTATAAAATTGATGCATTTTTTGCGTACATAATTTGACTCATGAAATACATAATAAGTTCAAAGTGGGTGGTAGAATGGAAAAAATAATGACAAGTTATATATAGAATCAAAGAGAGGGAGAAAAGGATAACAGTTATGTGTCTGCACGCTTATCCTTATAACTCCACAATATTATTTTTTTGGACAGTTGGGAATGCCGAGGAAAACTGGGATTCAAATAAGATGTATCCACACTCATATTAACTCTAGTCCATCCTCTCTCATTGCAATGATTCTAATTTCAATTAGTTTACATAGCAGAATCAAAGAAAGAAGGATAAGAGTTATGCCTCTGTCGCTTATCCTTATAGCTTCCCAATATTAAAAAAAAAATTGGCCCAGTCAGAGTGCCTAGAAAATTCCCATTCAAATCAAATTTAGGCCCTCCCCTCTTGTTGTAAACTATCGACAAAGGGCTTCATGTTAGTTATTATCAGTAGAAATGAATGTCGAATGCACACAAGGAGGAGACATTGAATCTGTTAGAAGCGATGATGATTCTGAACTTGAAATTTAACTCCAAAACCAAAACTATACTAAAACAACAGTCCACTACTAACCTTCAAATTTCTCTCAAATTCAAAAAAAATGTAGCATAAAAAACCCTAAAAAACCAGTGGCATAAAAGAGAAGATAAATCCATGCTTACCTATGAAGTAGATCAAATAAACCAGTGAGAAATCCACTTTAGTTAAAGATCAAATAAACCAGTGAGAAATCAGAGCAGGCTACTGGTGTCGTGAGAAATCAGAGTAGGCTACTGATGGCGGACCTGATGAAACATTACCTCATGGTGAAATAGTGAAACATTCCATTTGCAAAACCCCATTCGCAAACCTTATTCCGATTTACAATCCCCACATACTTGGCGAACCCGATGACACATTATGATGGGGTTAATAAAAACACATCTTTGGGTTATAATTTCTAATTCCACCTATTTGGTGGGAAGATGATGCCACCCATTTTGGTGTCTAAACCCAGTTTTCTCGACAAATCCTGAATTGCAATTTAGGGAAACAAACACTGAATTTGGAAAAATGGGAAGTGTCAATTCCAATTCTACCCCACTTCCATGAAACAAATGGGGCCGAAGGGATTACACCTGATTGACATCTGTCCTCTTGTGATCATGGGCACAGAGTAAAGAAAAAATAAAGGGTGGATAAGTTAGAGCGACAAGGCAACACATGGAGGTTTGAGCCATCTAAGTAGAGAAGTAGTTTGGTGTGCAAGTGTGCGATGAGTAGTTGTCACATAGTCGCGCTGGTTCAAGTAGAGAAGAAATGATGTGCAAGTGTGCGACTAGTAGTTGTCGCTCAGTCGTGAAGGGAAATGAAGTATAATATGAAAGTACTATGACTATGTGAGTAAAGGAAATTTTATGCCATCACTCACTCATTGAATTAAGTCACTTAAAGAAATTTTTTGTGTGACTGAGGTGGAGGAAAAAGATGTTATCGATCACTCGTGAAGAAGGTTTTGAAATTCTAGTTTATCCAGCGAGTGCGCGATAATATGCCATGTCTCAAAATTGGATCCTAGGCTTGAGTAACATAAAAGAGATTTGTGGCTCTCTTTTAAAGTACAAGAAATTTTGAATCTGGATCGTCAATGGATATTTCCGCTCTAGGACTAGCCGTTTCAACCGCTTTTCAAATATTTAAATAATTCCTGTAAGGTTTTCAAAGTAGTGGTCAGTGTCATTTTACTACAGAATAGTAAAAAGTAAATTTGATCTTCTAGGGTGATTTTTTACAGATGTTGGACACAATATGGAAGAAAGTTAGGTGTTCTTGAGCATATTTATTACATAAAATATCTTGTTACAGTTTTTGTTGGCCTGTAAAACAATATTTAACCATTGGGGTTATCCTGTTCTATTCTTCACAATAAATGAGGTCTTATTTTAGAGTTTTATAAGTCAACAATCAGATTAGATTATGAATATTTTGAGCTTTTCAAAGAAGGATAATTGTTTTTTTTCAATTCTTTAGGATTAGGTTCCTATGATAATTAATACAGAGAAGACATTCCTTCTAATTTTCCTTTTACAGGGCATGGTTCTTTAGTTTCCCAATAAGCTGGCAGCTAGATCAGATTTTTACAGACTGGAAGCATGGAATGTTTTACCAGAATGGATGATAGAGCTACTTGATGTTTGAAAATATTTAATGTTCTCTATCATGTAATATTTTAATCTTTGTAGCCCTAACCTTAATTAGATCAAAATCTTGTTGTAGTCCTTGTTTCTATAAAAGGACTTCCAGGATCATTTTGTAGGGATGTGAATTTTATGCCACAAAAGCTAGTTCTGCATATCATTGATCAAGTTTATCAGTGGCCTCTTTGGCTCTGATTTCATATGTACTTTATGCTTTAAATATCAATATATGTCTGTACTTCCTTTGATTTGAAGAATTTGAATGAATATTTGTCTCTATTTCCATTTTTTTGTTCTCATTTGGATTTGGGTGTTAAGGACATTTTAGTCCATCACTTTGTAAGGTAGAGTGTCTAACTGTTTTAAGGTTTCTTTCAAGGATAGAATTAAATCCTTAAGATAGTTTTAGTGAGTAGGAGATTGAAACATATTTGATAAATATTTCTCCTTGTAGGAAGTGTGAATAGATTATGTAAGGCATAGTCTAATTTAGTATTTAGTACAAGATTTACATTTGATGTGTCTTTGATATTGAAGGACTTTACATATTGAATGACTCTATTTCCCATTGGTTAAGGCACTAGTCTGATGTGTTAGGTTGTGTGGTTCCCATCCCATTTATATACAAACTATTTTTTATTTTCATTTTTATGTTGTATTAAGCATGCCTATTGAAAATTGCTACATCTTTAGGGTAGTTACTAAGTTAGCCTTCTTGAGTCAGAAACTCTAAAAAGAAGAAGGATGAGAATCATTGTTTCACTGATATATGCTATTTTCATGTTCATGGTCTAGCTTATTAAGCTTTGTGTTAAATTGATCATAATCATCTTGTTCTATTAGTTGATGCAGTAAAAGGTAATAGGTAAATCAGTGTGACCCATGATCCACTATTATAGTTACTAAGAAGTATTAATCTATTTAAGATACACCCACTTGAGTTTGTGGAGCTCAAAGAAGAAGGAGGATTTATCCTCATTAATTGGACTTTTTTCTACACTTAATCAAAATTTGGGTTTCATAAGATTCAATAATTATAGATAGAAAATATTTTGCATGAAAAAACTCCAACAAATTGGCGACTCTACTGGGGACTTTGAAGAAAAATATTCTTTTGGTTAGTTTGGTATTCTCCCAACTAATTTTGGGTGGGGACTCTGAGAAATCTCCACATCAGTGTTGAGTAATATATATATAATTATATACACACTTTCTCAATATGAATTACAACTACACCAGATCTTGGATGAAAATAAATCCAGAGGAAAATATGGAAGATGTACTTCCATCTACTTCTAGAGGAGGTCAGTCAAGAAAAGGAAAAAAATGATAAAAGACTTCCTCAAATTAATAAACAAGAGGAGAACATTAAGAGAGAGGATCCAATCCAAAATAGTCATGAAGAAAACATATCAAATTATGAAGAGGCTCCAGACTTAAGATTGGGTGCTTATGGAGATTACTATTCTCCTAATGAGAGAGTGGAAGAATTTGATACTACCCTTCCAGATTCAGAAAGTCTTGATGAAGAAGCTGCAGAATTGGAGAGAAAACTCCAAGTGCAATTTATCATTGCACAACAGAGAAATAGAGAAAAAGAAGATATGATAAGGAAAAAAAAATGAAGATTGATGATTTAAAAAGGAAATTATTGAGACAAATGACAATTAATAATGTTGAAGAGCCTAAAAAGGTTGAAGAGCAACCTATCATTAGCCAAGTTGTTGGTACTCAAGACCCTAAAAATAAGGGAAAGCATAAAGCATCTAGTGTCCACATGGAAGAGCCTAGATCAAAGAGGGTTTCTTTAGGAGGGATTTCACAGGTAGATCTTGAGTTATAAAAGGCCAGAAAGGTAGAGGAAGAACTTGCTAAGAAATTGGAAAAGGCTGAGGTAGATGCAGCAGTAGTGGAGATTAAAAGGAAGCTGGCCTATTTAAATAGTGTTACAAATAATACTACAAACATAAGCGCTAGACAAGTAGTTGGTCCTAGTCAAAGAAATTAGAATTGTGGAGCTCATGCTACTACAAATTTTCAAAGAAGACCCATCCATGTGGATAGGAATCATCCACTATTCTTTGATGGCATCCCTGGTTATCCAAATGTCATCCTGAAGGAGGTAAAGGATAAAATCCCTAGGTTAGTGGAAATAATGCTATAACTTGTGAATGACATCTTAAAGCATTTACTAATAAAATGACTGAATTTGAGATTGATCATGAGGATGTACTCATGAAATTATTTGTTCAATCTTTGGATGAAGATGCTAGAGACTAGTATAGGAGTTTACCTAAAAATAGTATAGTATCTTGGGAAGAGTTTATTGAAAGTTTTAAAGAAGAATATCGAGAACATGTTAATTTAGGTTTTATGTTAAATGAATTTAACAACATTAAGAAATTCCCAATTGAAAGTATGACAAATTTCAATAGTAGATTTCAAAAAGCCACGAATAAGTTATTTAAAGTTTTGAGACTAGATGATGAAGTATGTTTAACCACATATTTCAATGCTACGGAAGGAAAGATGTCATATATTTTAAGGGATAAAAATCCACATAGTTTGAGGGAAGCTTATAAAATGGCTATAAACATTGAAATCAATAGGCAAGCCTCAGGAAAAATGGGAAAGAGAGAAGATGGAAAGTTGTGGAAGGCTACAAAAGGATAGACAAGTAAACTTGCAAAGGATGAGGATATGGTGGATAAATTAGTAAGTGCAGTAAAAGAACTTGTTGCTAAGGTTGATAAAAATGATTGGGCTCGTCATGAAAATAGGTATCAATATCAAAGGTATGATAAAATCCCAAATTTGAGGGATATGCCATACAAAACAAATTATAAGGATGGAAAACCTATTATTGAAAATTAGGAGATCTAGAAGACTATGGTAACCCTTGATCCTTTGAAAAGAAATGTTGCATACAATGTAGAAAATACCCCTTGGTGTCAGGCCTGCAAATTACCCCATCCTTCCTTTCAATGTGTTGTTTCTCAAGCTTTACTTGAACAAATGGAGGATAGCAATGAGCAAATAAACCTAGAACAAGAAGAACCTGTGGTAAATATATGTTCACTATGAATAAGCATAAAAATATGTGGTCCTCTAAAGATGAAGAGCCAGTGGTAGATGTAGATAATAAGAGACAAAATTTCCAAAGATACCAACAACAAGTTTTCTTTGATTCAGATGATGAACCTGACACTATGTTGCAAAATTCTATCTATACTTCAGGTGAAGATAGAGAGTATCCTCATTTCAAGTTGCCTAGTGATGAGGAGAAATGATCTCTAACCATAGAAGAAATCAATCAAGCTAGGATTTCTTACAATTTGAGAAATAGGAGAGTAGAACCTGGTCAAGGTAAGCCTGCTTTAGTATTCATTAAATAAGATGCCTCACAAGTTTTTGTAGGATCTCAAAACAAGATAAAAAAAAAGGAAAGTACAAAACAAGAAGAGTTTTCTTTTTCCCAAGGAGAAAATGAGGAAATACACATTGATAAGCAATTTGTTACTGACAAAGGGAACAAAGGTAAGAGAAAAAATGACATTTTGTCTAGATTGCCTGCATTTAATATGAAACATGCTCTTATGCAAATGAAAGTGTCAGTTCCTTTTAATGAAATGTTAAAAATAAAGGAACATCGGGATGTTGCAATGTCTTTTTTCAAAGGGATAGTTGATGACCCTGTTGATAATACAAGGGAGAGAGAAATGAATAGTATTAGGCATGAGACAAAAACACCTATCCTATATGTTGGTAATATGATCACCCAAGAGCCCTCTCAAGTAGACCCTTTTTATGTACCCTTGTTGATTAACAAAAAACTTGTAAAAAATTGTATGATTGATTTTGGTGCCACTACAAATGTAATGCCATATGGTGTAATGAAAGAATTGGGTATGAATGTTGATACTTTCTATGCAAAGTGTTATGCCATGGATAATAGAGAAGTCCCTGTGATAAGAACTTTGAAAGGAGTAGAAGTTAAGGTGGTTGTATTTGCTGAGGCAACTTACAAAATGGATGTAGTTGTTGTAGATACCCAACCCCATTATAGTATGCTATTATCTAGACAATGGGCCACTATAGTTGGAGTTCATGTCCAATTGGACTTATCTTATGCAACAATCTCAGTGAATGGGAATGAAGTAAAGTTGTACAGAGAACCTCGAGCACCAGTCACTGTTGAGAAGGTGCAAGATATTATGCTTAATTGTTGTGTGGATGTAGACATGGAAAAATTCAAAATAGAAAAGATCTCTCCACAATATAAAAATACTAATCCATTAATTAAAGAGTTGAACATACAACAAGGTGGCCTGTGGAAAATGTAATTTGATGGAGCTTGTTCCAAAGAAGGATGAGGAGCTGATGTTCTATTTATTTCTCCATCAGGTACTACATTCAAATACTCTTTCTTGTTAACTTTTCAATGTACAAATAATACTGCTGAGTATAAAGCCTTGTTTTTTGGTTTAAATATTGCTACTAGGGATGGTATAAAATGTTTAAAAGTCTGGGAATTCTGAGCTAATAGTAGCACAAGTTAGATCCAAGTATGCTATAAAAAATGATAGATTAAAAATGTACCAACATGCTATTTGGGATCATATTGAATTTTTTGATGCCTTTAATATTGAATGGATAGAAAGGTCAAAAAACATCATGGCTGATTTTCTATCTAATTTTTCTTTAAAGAATGATCATTTGACTTTGAGTTGGGTATCAATTGTGGAAGTTAAGACTATACCAGTTGT
Source organism: Thuja plicata (assembly GCA_018584345.1). Classification (NCBI taxonomy): domain Eukaryota; kingdom Viridiplantae; phylum Streptophyta; class Pinopsida; order Cupressales; family Cupressaceae; genus Thuja; species Thuja plicata. The sequence continues at coordinate 458,065 of MU225285.1, read as the reverse complement.
CCTTGATAATGTTTACAACTGGAAAGTTTTTGAGGATGATCAAGATATTCAAAGGTTTATTTAGTGCCTTGACTATTACGAAGGCCACCATGTAGATTGTAATTCTTTAGTTTAGGTGATTGATGGAAAGGATATTCTTTTGGGAAATGAGTTTGTTCAGTTGATTTCTAATCAGATTCCTAAGGAACTGGTAAAACTAGAAGCATTGTTCAGTGATCAAGATGATCATTTATCAAAAAGGAGAAATGCTAGAATTGAGGATTTAGAGGAAGTAAATTTGGTATCAGAAACAACACCTCAAACAGTATATATTGGAAGGAGGTTAGAACTCCATGTTAGGGCCAATCTGATAAAATTGTTAAGGAAAAACAAGCATGTGTTTGCCTGGTCATATGAGGACCTAAAAGCCTATAGGAAGGACCTTTTCCAACATGATATCCCACTGAAACCAAAAGCCAAGCTATTCAAAAAAATTCAGAGACCAATCAACCCATTATTAGCTCTCAAAATGCAACAAGAATTGATGAGGTTGAGGGATGCAAGGATTTCTCAACCCATAAGATGTTCAACTTGGGTCCCTAATTTCGTTCCAGTGAGGAAAAAGAATGGTGATATAAGGCTTTGTGTTGATTTTAGGAACTTAAATATTGCATCTTTAAAAAATAATTATTCTTTTCCTAACATGGAGGCAATGTTGTACAAAGTTACTATTTGTGATTTATTGTCAATGGTGGATGGTTTTTTAGGCTACAACAAAGTATTAGTAAAGGAATCAGAGCAATTTAAAACTGTATTCACCATTCCATGGGGAACATATGTGTATATTAGGATGTCCTTTGGTCTTATAAATGCAGGGGCAACATTCTTGAGAGCTATGGATGTTGCATTTAAATAAGTTATTGATTTATTCATGGTGATTTATCAATATGACTTGATGACATATTCAAAAAAAGTAGAGGACCATTATGGGCATTTAGAAAAGATTTTTAATAAGGCTTTAGAATATGGTGTTTCTTTGAATCCTAAGAAATATCAATTTGCAATAACATAAGGAAAATTACTAGGACACATTTTGTTAAAGGAGGGAGTAAGAATTGACCCAGAGAGGATAGAAGAAATTTAGAAGGTCATTGCTCCAAAGAATGTCAAAGGAGTACAATCTTTTTTAGGAAAGATTAAATTTGTGAGAAGGTTTATTGCTAACTTTGCATAAATTGTTAAGCCTATAATTAAATTATTGAAGAAGGATGCAAAGTTTAAGTGGGATGAAGTACAATTTTCTTTTGAAAAGATCAAGGAGGCAGTTCAAGAAGCACCTATTTTAATGTCTCCTGATTACAGTAAGCCATTTTCATTATTTTCTTTTGCATCTTTTCATACAATTGATGGTGTGTTACTACAAAAGGATGAGGAGGGTTATGAGCACCCCATTGCATTTTCAGTAAATCCCTCCGAGATGCAGAGTTGAACTATCAGATGATGGAAAAAAATCATATGTCATGGTTAAAGATGTGAAGTCATTTAGACCTTATTTGGTTTGTGCAAAAGTAATTGCATATGCACCTCTTGCATCAATCAAGGGTATTCTTACTCAGTCAGAGGTTACTGGCAAGCGATGCAAATGGGTAAATAGGATTCAAGAATTTAATTTGGAAATCCATATAACCAAATTAGTAAGAGGACTTGGTCTAGCAAAGTTAATGACAGGAGAATATGGATTTGATTCAAGTAAATAATGTAGAAGTACAAGATTTGATAGTGACTAGTATTGAAAGACAACCTTATTTTGTTGATATCATGTACTATCTCAAAAATTCCAAGTTCCGTAACACTATGACTGATAAATAGAAAAAAAACCCTCAGGTTGCAAGCTCAAAGATACACATTAGTACAAGGAGATTTATATTGGAAAGACAAAAATGGTGTACTTGTATTATGCTTAGATGAGGGGCAAGCTGAAAAGGTCCTAAAAGAAATGCATGTTGGTGTATGTGGTGGACATTATTATTCCAAAACTACTACTCATAAGATCCTTAGGGATGGTTATTTTTGGCCTTGTTTATTTAAAGATTCCTTCAATTTTGTAAGAACGTGTGAAGCATGTCAGAGGTTTGCTTCCAAGCTGAAGTATTTTGGTGCTTTGTTACTAAATCTAGTAGTGGCCAAGGCACCTTTTGCCATGTGGGGGATTGATTTCATTAGGGATTTCTCAGAAAAATCTAGTGGTGGACATAGTTGGATACTAGTTGCTACAGATTACTTCACAAAATGGATAGAGGCAATTCCTACTAAGAAGGCAACTAGTAAGGTGGTTATTGATTTTCTGTTGGAAAATGTTCTGACCAGATATGATGTTCCTATAAAATTGATAATGGACAATTCTATGTGTTTGAGGTCAGAATAATTTAAAGTTTTATGTGATGAATATGGAATTATGATTTCATATTAATCCCCATATCATCCCCAAGCTAATGGACAAGCATACTCTAGTAATAAAAGTATTCTACAGATTTTGAAGAAAACTTTGAAAACAAACAAAAGAGATTGGTATTCTAAATTGAAATTAGCTTTATGGGCTGATAGAGCCACTGTGAAAAAGGCCACTTATAAATCCCCTTTTGAATTGGTGTATGGGATGCAGGCTAGGCTACCATTAAATAATTTACTTCATGTTTTTAATTTCATTAAGGAAGAAGGTCTTGAAGTAAGTGATGCTATGCATAAAAAAATGATCTAGTTAGTTGAATTGGATGAAATCAGAAGAGAAGGACAACATTAGAAATTGAAGAGACAATAGAAAATGAAATATATGTTTGACAAAAGAGCTAATAATAGAAAATTTAAGCCAGATGGCATGGTATTGCAGTGGAATGCTAAGGCCAAAAATAAAGGGAAACATAAAAAGTTTGAATCCTTGTGGCTAGGGCCTGATATCATTCATCAGACACATGGTAAGGAATCATATTTATTAAGAAATTTGGATGATGAGGTATTGGAATTTCCAGTGCATTGACAATTCCTAAAACCTTTCTTTAATTGAAATTTTCCATGCACAGTAATAATGTATATAGGTAGTTGGTTTAGATGTGCTAGTCTATTGAAGGTTGTACATTTGTATATATTCCAAAAAATTTCTATAGAGCTATGCGTAGTTGTGGTCTGCTTTTCCCAGAGTTCTAAATTATTGCCTTGATCTAGTGAGAGCCACTATTGGTCATATTTTTTCTTAGAAAATTTATATTGTCTTGGGCCTGATTAGGGTTATAAAAAAGGTTTTCTCCCCTAGTAAATTTCTTACTTTTTATGCCTGGTTCATAGCTCCAATGATCTCTAGCCTAAAACCCTAAGTTTTTGTGAGAAAATCTATTTTAAATAATGAAAATCCTACTTGTATCTTGCTAAGACCCAAGCCCTAATTTCAAATTTTCTTGTTGTGATAAGAAAAACCCTAACCCCTTTTTGGCAAGTTCTATTTCTTTGTTACTTTTTCCACCACTTAAGTCCCAAATTCATCACGTGTTTCTAAGTTACCTTCAAGTGGTCACCTTGTGTTTTGAGTCATGCAGTCACCCTATTTTTATCGTGAAGTCATTTTACTATAAGAGTGAAGAGGTGAATTAATTACCATATGGTCACATAGTCATGACATTTTTGCAAAATATTGATTCGAGTAAGCGAGTGTGTGATAAAAAAAAGAAGCTAGTCATCGCTCACTCAACATGAATTTCCACCTTATGTCTTTGAAATCACGCGTGTGCGAGCAAAGGGGATTTTATACTCGTAGCTCACTCATTGAGCTAAACACTTGACATCTGAATTTCTACTAGTATTTAATGAGGTCTGTCTTGCAGGTTATATTTTGTCATCACTCACTCGCAGTGGTTAAAAATGATGACCAAAAGGTGCTGCAAGTGCGCGATTAAAAAGAAAGATGAAGATCGACGATTGTCTCTCACTCATCGAGAATCAATGTATATTCTTTCAGGAATGGTGAGTGTGCGACATGATGACATGTGCTCATAGTGGACCTAGGCTGGTAAAATAGAGGAAAGTAAAGAAAGATCAAGTCCTTTTTGATCAGACAGATAGCTTAAAGGCTTAAGGTGAAGTTTCTCGACATCTAATGTTTAAGCCATTAAGCCATTGTGACACATGTCCTATCCAAGTTTGTGGGACCTATAGTTTGAAGCTAATGGTGTGATTAGAGTGTAGTTTAGTTGATTCTGATCATATAGGTCATGTAATGGCTCAATGAGAAGGTGATCAAGATCTATTCTTTAAGGGATTACGCCCGATCGACACTTGTCCTCCTGTGATCCTGGCACCAGAGTAAAGAAAAAATAAAGGGTGGATAAGTTAGAGTGATAAGGCGACATGTGGAGGTTTGAGCTAGCAGAGTAGAGGAGTATTCTAGTGCATGAGTGCGTGAGGGGAAGTTGTTGCATCATTGCGTTGGTTTGAGCAGAGAAGAAATATTGCACTTGTGTGCGACTAGTAGTTGTCGCTTAGTCACGAAAGGAAATAAAGTATAAAATGAAAGTACTGTGACTGTGTAAATAAAGGAAATTTTATGTCATCACTCACTCTTAGAAGTAAGTCACTTAAAGGAATTTTCTATATGACTAAGGTGGAGGAAAAAAGTGTTATTATTGAAGACAATTATTCAATTGTGTATTGTCATTGATGTTACGAATGTATTTACACTTATATAGTGATGTTACACAAATTTCTACATTCAAACTAACCACAGTTGGTGAATAGAATGAGTTATTTTAGTGTTGACTGAGTTCAATCAGGAATTGAAGAATTTTAGTGTTGACCAAGTCACTTGGGCATTTCAATCATGGTGGGGCATTCAGTGGTAGCCGACTAACAGTTTTTTATATTCTATAATTAATTGGTTATATGAGGCCAACTGAATTATGTTTTATTATTTAGAAATATATTCAAGCCGACTTGATAGGGCATACCATATATATGAAAGGTCAAGTTTGGATTGAATGTGAGTAAGTGAATGAGAAGAAAAGTGTGAAAAAGTAGAAGTGTGGAATTCTGTTATATGAAGAGTGGAGGAAAAATCTTAGCATAGATCACTCAGATCTGCAATAGAACATCTAATCAGCAAGGATCCAGTCATAATCAGAATAGACATCTGAATCAGCAAAGATAATTGTTTACACATACAGGTCAATTCATTGTTACTCTCTAAAAATTTAGCAGTGATCTAAAATCTCTTAACAGAGTAGACTTAATAGTCTTTCTGTAAATCTTCTCACAAGGTAGCATTTCTATGTTGAAGTGTTAGAGACCTCTAACAAGGCCAGTCCTCATAGGGTGATTAAATCCCCTAACAAGGTCACACCTAATAGTGTGTCACTAGTACATTTGAGTCATTTATTTGATGGCTATGTGTCACAATTCTGAAACTACCCCATCGGGCAAGCAACACAGGCCGGTGTTGCAATTTTGGTGTCGAAACCACTGACAGCTGTTATGTGTGTTGTTATTGCTCGCAGGCTGCAAGCTAGGGCATCATGCATTGTTTATGAGCTCCTTGTTTGAGCACCACATGAACCTGTTATGAGATCGGTTTGTTATATACATATACATATATACATACATACATACATACATACATATATATATATACATATATATATATA
>MU225285.1:423193-451174 GCA_018584345.1 Thuja plicata | reverse complement strand
GTGAATCAGATCTTCAATCTAAACCACTTAAAAACAAATTTATCCACATTCATACATATTTGAATTTAACCTAACATTAGATAGCATCCATAACATCAAATATGTAACTCATAACATAGAATTTTGGTAACCCAAAAACCCAAATATGTAAAAATGGGGTGGGGATGATACCCACAAGATCTTCACTACTACAACAATAAAGTGTGCCTGTTAGGGCTACAAAAGTTTGATTACAATATGCAATCTACCTGGTTAAAGTTCTGTTGTGTTAAGAACTACAGATCATTACAATCTACTTTGTTAAAGGATTTCAACTTATAGTAAAGTAAGCACTCGGCTAAGAGATTTGAAATGGTCTACTAAAACCACTTTGTTAAGAGATTTAACCTGATACACCTATTAGAATTTTCCAAGTAGTGATCCTTCATTATGCACTCAGATGCTGATGACGGATCTTCTCTTTTCAATAACATGATCTTTGATCTCTTAATCTGATATGTCTTTACTCTGCTTTTCACTGCTCTATCATTCTGCTTGATCTAGGCTTTATCTCAATAATAACTTGTTATTCATTTCTTATGAACATACAACCCTTCTCTATATATCTCTTTCTCTATGCAGTCTATACTAGGGTTAGAAGCTATCTTATTATATCTTTTCAGCTCTGGCAGCGAGATCTAGATAACCAATAAAGATATATTATTTATACCTCCAATGCATTTTGATTTCTTGATTGGCTCCATGCCATGCATAGTATAAAACAATTAAATGCTAAATTAACTTAGTAGACAAATATTAAATGTGTACAAATGTCAGCTCAGATTTCATACAAGTCAGCCTTAACTGATTACATCAAAGTTTGAATTAATCCTGACATGTATGCAAAAACTCTTCTACTCAACAAAACACATCTCTGACACTCGACACTTAATATTCTACTTTTCTTGGCATGATGTAACTTGGCAACCTAAAACTTGCTTGACAATGTTGCTTGGCCTTGAATGTTTAGCTTGGCCACAATGATAACCAACTAAAACTGCCTAAGTAAATGACTAAGTGTGGGTCACTAATCATCAATAGAACTTAGGGATTAACAATCTCCCCCTTTGATATTAGTGGAAAAAACACACTTATCATCACAATTCATTCCATTCAAAATATTGCCTAAGTACATACTGTACTCCCCCTAGGAATGTACATCATACTATATACAAAACTTTACATAGTATACATGCCTACAAAATACACACACACACACACATGGATACCTGTACTGATCTCCTTTAAGTTGTATCCTTGTTAGTCCTATTCTAATCTCCTTTAGTTTCCCCCTTGTTTTTGTCATTGATAGCTGGTGGGGTCAAGTTATACCTGTCCAAAAACTATTTATGAAGTTGTAAGGTAGACTCAAATGCAGAGTACCAACTATCTTTGACAAACTTCATAACCTCTATTTTCACTTCTAGCTCGACAGCTAGACTTACTAAGTTTTTTGTAGTTGAGAGATAAGAGTCTCTCTTAATCATTTCATTTGCAAATGAAATTTCTTTCTGGATGACCTCTAGATGAGGTATCAGACTTGTCTGAATAGTAATCAACTTGGTCCTAATCTGACCATCTTCAGCCATGAGATCAACTATCGTCCTTTGAGCATAAGTCAGCCTATTAAAATGTAATGAGCTAGTGCTAGCATCCATACTTAGCGAACTTCCAGTTGAATTAAGGTCTAGTTGCAATTTCTCTAAAGTCTGTTTATTATCCTTTGTCAAGAATTTCACATCAGATAACCTCTTATACAATGAATAGACATTTGTTGCAACACCTTCTAAAATTTTGACCAGAGAGGAAAGTTCAACCTATTTAACTGCAATCTCTCCTGATATTCTTGCAAGTACCTTGTTCTCAAATTTTCTCTGTAACCATTGCAACAGTTTTTCATTGGCTTCAATATTGTCATCGTTTACTTTTTGCACAATGTGAACTAGCTGTTCAAGAATAGGGGCTTGATGATTTTCATCCTCCATGTCAAAAGCCTTTACAAGTATATCCTTTATGTCAAGTAACACTTACTTTTGCTTCTACTCCCTTTTTAGTTCTTCCTGTCTCTTCTTCCTCTTAAGTAACTCATGAAGAGTCTCAATCTGTTCATAAGATAAAACATTGGGATCCCATGGTGGAATAAAAATAACATCATCTAATGTGACATCTAGAATCAGAGACTTCTTGTTCATAACTTTCTTCCTCTTGAATTCAGGTGAACTACTGTGTAGCTTCATTTCTATAGTACCTTTTTCCAGATTCAATAGTTGTCACCATCACATCTTTGAGTTCAGTCAAAATTACCTATTGATCAGGTATACTTCCTATCTTGGTTCCAGTGGGAGTTGATGATGCACAATGTGGTAGTTTGACCAACACTTGCATTACCTCTTGTTATTTAGGCTCACTATTAGTATCTTTTATCTCCTCACTACTATCTAGAACTGATTTTACAACCTCTAAAATAGGTGAATGCTGAACAATTACCTCTTGTTCAATTGTTTTCTCCTTTTCTGATTCATCTTGACCATCCTTATCTTTAGATTTCTTTTGATTTCCTTCTTCTTATTTTGTGCTCTTCTCTTCTTCTTCTTCAATTGCATTGATAGGTGATTCAATAGCTGAGTCCCCTAGCTCATCCTAACCCTCAGCATCCTGATTGCTAGAGTCATCAATTGTCACATCAATCAAACTGTCAATAGTCAGATCAACAATGTTAACTATCTCTAATTGATCTTGTGCATCTGTCCTAGTCTTCTCAGACTTAGTTGAAATGTGAACTATTGAAATCTGTGGTACATGAGTGGAATTAGTTTCCTTATCCTTTGGCTCAGATGTTCCTTCATTAGTCCTATTTTCTTTTGAAACAATTAGTCCAAAAACTTCTTTCCAAATTCTAGTACTCTGTTGTACTATCCCTTCAATATCATTCTTCAGAATAGCATAACCTCTCTATTTGTGTAAGAATTTGTGCTTGTATTCTTCAACAAATTTTTCTCTCTATTTCTTTTTTAGCTCAGGAATTACTTGAGCTAAAGTGCCTTCCCTAATTTGTCTTTCAGTTGTGAGTGCAAATTCCCACTTTCCAGATAGGAATTCATACAACTCACTTCACACATTGTTTCCTATTGTTGTAGAGGTTAATTTGAAATTACACATCATATCTAGGAGAGCCTCCTGGACCTTATGTTTGTCTCATATCTTCAATTTTTCATACCTTATAAACTTAAAACTAGATAACCCTGCAGAATTTCTCAGGTTCTCACATACCTCATCAATATATGTAGGTTTCTTAAATTATGTTGTTGGTATATTGCTAGGTTCATCAGTTTCAGTCATGTCCTCTTTACTTTCTAGATCCAATTGCAGTTTTATTCTTGGTCTTTTAACTTGTAGGCTCAACACAACCTTTGATGCTAATTTAGTCCTTGATCCAGAACTACTTTCTCCAATCTTCTTTTCATAGACTTTAGTCTTCTCTACTGGTGATGTGGCGACAGATTCCCTTGTCCTTGGATGATTTGAAATGGGAGGGGAAACCCTTGGTTTTTCTTGTCTCATATTTGTTACCTTTGTTATTGATGGCCTCCTCCCTTTTGATTTTGTAGTGAGCTCTTCTTCAGGTTCACTAACTTCTACTTCCTATTCCTCAGATACATCTTCACCTTGTCCAGTAGATATGTCTAGAGGTGCATCCTCTAGCTCTTCATCACTCGGCAAGCCAACCATCTTTTTCAGGTTTTTCACAATCTTTTTCCTTTTTCTCTCCCTAGTTCCTACCTTAAGATTCATCATAATCTTTGCCTTAGCTTCATCAAAATTTCCAAATCTTTTAGCTTTAGTATCAATCTCCTCTACTAGGAGTGTTGTAATAGTTTCTGATGCTTCCTCAATATTAATTTCATAGGGAAATGGCTCCAGCCATGATACCCTAGGTGTCACAGCCTGAATATATGTGTAGTCTATATCTAGTAAGAAACATATCTCATCATAGTGCTTCTCCACAAGTGAATTGGGAATTCTGGTCCTCAACCTCATTCTCTTTTTGAATTCCACAAAATAGCTTCCCAATAGACCATTGAAATTACTGCCCAATTTTTGAATACATTCACTAATCTGTAAAGTGATGGGTGTATCATTTTTCCATACAATATTTCCTAGAGTAGGAAATGACTTCTATATGTAGAAAAACATACACATTAACAAAGAGACAAACTTACATGATGATATTTTGGCTTTACTGATTGATTGTAAGTTCTCGGCTAGTTGTGTCAACTGCAGCTCGGCAAGGTCGTAGGTTTTATTCTTTTTCACTATCTTCCATGCTTGGTCATTGGATTTATAGGGAACACTACCTAGTTGGCTTGAGTGATAGAATTTTTGAGCAATAAATCTCACTCCAAAATCAAGTTCCTCATCTGTAATTGTAGAAATAGTCATTCCCCTGTTATTCCAAAATGCTCCAGTGTTAGCTTCTATTTCTTATTTTCTTTGGTCTCTCATAGTTTGTTTTCCACTGATAATGGGATACCCAGTAACTCTATGAATAATATCTCTTGTGATCTTTACTGGTCCATTGTCCAGCCACATATGCATATTATGAACTTGGCTTAGGACAACCTTAATCCATTCATCCTTGAATTCTATTGGAAAATCGAGGGCGTGAGTTAACCCTTTCTCGACTAGATGTTTGAATTCATCCTTCAGAATTCCATTCTCACACAAATTGTCATAGGAATTTCTCAATTTGTTGCTGCCCACTTGGCCAATTTTAACCATGTAACATGACCTAACATCATGAGTCATAAGTACCTTCAGCGGGATTGATGAGAGGGCTCTGTTCAAATCACTCATAATTGCACTTTCTAGAACGACACAAAAGTTTGGTGCTTCCCATGCATCACTCCTCACTAGCTTAATTTGATTCAAATCCTCCTCCATTCCCTTGACTGGTGCGGAAGAACTTGCAACCATAATCTCCTGAAGTTAGGGTCCAAAAATGAATAACAGAGTACCTCGGCAAACAATCACTTTGCACTATTCAACTTAGGGTTGCGGATGACACGCTGACAAAATTATTGAAACAAACTTCACTTAGATCAATTCTGCAACTTCTTCGATCACTTTGTAAATACTAAAAATCGCAAGGTAAAAGTGAATAATAGATCATTTGTCCATATAGACTCAAAAGGTCAGGGTAGGTAAGCATTAAATATTTTGCCTGATAGGTTAGTGCAAGCCAGTTGTCATTGGCCGACTAACACAACTTTCATACCACTTGACTTACCACACTTGGCCATCACACAACTTACTCAGCCAACAAACTCAACACCTATAGTGCAGGAAACTCTTCTTGACATTTGTCACAAACATGTCCTGGTACATCTTATCATATGTAGATATGTACTTTGGCACATTTATATATTAGGAACTGATGTAAGATTTTAAAATTTGAATGTAGTTCCTTACATACCTCTATTTCTTAGTTGGAGATGGTGTGATCACCCGATCCATTGGATTGGGTGACCTTGGCTTCAGTGGATTCACTACTTCTTGGCTCTATTTTCTTTACCCATGTTTGATTGATCTGTGCTCTTACTTCTTCAACAGTAGGAGCAGGAAATCTTGTCCTACACTCTCTCTTAGTGTGTCCTATCTTCAAACAACTAAAACAGACTAAGCTTCCATACATCCAACTCTTAGATTTCCCTCTAACATGTGTCTTTAAGCAATCTTCAAGTGCATGTCCATATTCTTCACAGTAATGACAACTTTGTCTAGTATTATAATCCCAGTTGTAAGTGTTGCCTCTCTTAGATGCTTTTGTTTGTGTCTTGGATGTCCAATTCTATTTAGCATTGGATCTATAGTCTTGTGCCTTGTGACCATGTTTCTGACACTTGGAGCAGTAACCATTAAATCTTGGTTTGGGGGGTGCATCACTTGCTTCAACCCAACATTCATGTGCTTTATGTCCAAATTTCTTGCAATTAAAACAATAACCATTAAACTTAGTTTTAGGATTGGACTTACCTTTCTTGCTTCGGAAAATGTTTTATGTATGCCCTAGTTTTCTACAGTGGTGGAAAACAAGCTTGTTATTCTTCATTTTTGCATTCCTCATTTCACCATTCTTAGATGATTCTCCTTTCTCAACAGATGTTTTTAGTTCTGTGTGACCTAATTTAGAATAATCCTTTGACCTTCTTGATGCTTCCATTAGATTTTCAAAATGATTCAAAGCTTCAATAGGTTTGTTCAACCGTTCGTTAAGTTCCTTCTCAGATCTCAGGTCATCTTTCAATTGATTGTTCTTAGATCTCAGATTTATCATTTCCATATCTTTCCTACTAATCTCTTGATTTGCAAGTAGTAGTTGATTTGACATGTCAACCTAATTGATTGTCATCATCTACACATCATGTGTCCTTTCATCAAGTCTGATAGATATTACTCTTTTGTCTTCCTCTACGATAGTTTTGTCATCTTCAGCTTTCTTCTTTTGTTCTAATACTTCACACAGTCTCACTGTCTACATTTATTGTTCTCTTTTCAAGTTTATAAATTCTTCACATAGTGCATTATTCTTTTCTAGTAGATCTACAATTGTTGCATCACTCTTAGTGAAATATTCATTCTAAAATAGATTTGCAGTATCATCTTCCTAGTAATGAGTATCATTCATTTGTTTGGCCAAATATTTCCTAGCTGTTAATGATTTCTTTAGTTCTTGTCTTGCTATCTCAAGCTGATGTAATGCTAGCTAGATCTCAATCTTCTGATTCTCAATGACTTTTCCCTACTTGTAAATCTCCATCTCAAGATCTGTACTCACAAGCTGATTCAAAGCTTTTGTAGGTGAACTATGCTCTGATACCAATTGTTTGAAGTACAAGAATGGGAAAGAAAGATACTGAGAGGGGGGTGAATCAAATCTTCAATCTAAACCACTTAAAACAAATTTATCCACATTCATACATATATGAATTTAACCTAACATCAGATAGCATCCATAACATCAAATATGTAACTCATAACACAGAATTTTGGTAACCCAGAAACCCAAATAGGTAAAACTAGGGTGGGGATGATACCCACAAGATCTTCACTACTGTAGAAATAAAGTGTGCCTGTTAGGGCTAAAAAAGTTTGATTAAAATATACAATCTACCTGGTTAAAGGTATGTTGTGTTAACAACTATAGATCATTACAATCTACCTTGTTAAAGGATTTCAACTTATAGTAAAGTAAGCACTTAGGTAAGAGATTTGAAACGGTTTGCTAAAACCACTCTGTTAAGAGATTTAACCTGATACACCTATTAGAATGTTCCAAGTAGTGATCCTTCATTATGCACTTAGATGCTGATGATGGATCTTCTCTTTTCAATAACCTCTTTGATCTCTTAATTTGATATGTCTTTACTCTACTTTTCATTGCTCTGTCATTCTACTTGATCTAGGCTTTATCTCAAAAATAACTATCTGTTCATCTCTTATGAACATACAACCCTTCTCTGTATATCTCTTTCTCTCTACACTCTGTATTAGGGTTAGAAGCCATCTTATTATATCTTTTCAGATATGGCGGTGAGATCAAGATCAATGATCAAGATCTATTGTTTGTACCTCCAATGCATTCTGATTTCCTGATTGGATCCATGCCATGCATAGTATGAAATAATTAAATGTGAAATTAACTCTGTAGACAAATATTAAATGCATACAAATGTCAGCTCAGATCTCATACAAGTCGGCCTTAACTGATTACATCAAAGTTTGAATTAATCCTAACATGTATGCAAAAACTGTTCTACTCAGCACAACACATCTCTAATGCTTGGCACTCAATATTCTACTCGGCTCGGCATGATGTAACTCAGAAACCTAAAACTTGCTCAACAATGTTGCTCAGCCTTGAATGTTTAGCTCGACCATAGTGATAACCAACTAAAACTACCTAAGTAAATGACTAAGTGTGGGTCACTAATCATCAATAAAACTTAGGGATTAACAGCAAGATCAAGGAAGAACTCAAAATTATAAGACCTAAGGGCCAGACCTAATTCCTCGGGGGCTCGTCATAGATGGCCTTTCCTACATAACTTGCTGAGACATCATAGTTCATGTTTAACTTTAAAATGAGTCTTTTAAAGGATGGTAGAATTGGTTATGCAACCCCTTTCTAGGGTAGAGTCCCTAGACACTGTGTCCATTGGCTACCACCCAATTAGGTGAACAAGGATGAGATCCTAATTAGATTCTACCTACAAATAAGTTATACATAGACCTCCTCATAAGGTTAGCTACCCAACAGTTCATAACTACGATGGAGAACCAATTCTTGTAAGATATTAAGGCAATATCCATGATCCCAAACCTATAAGATTCATAATTGTATGAGAGGAGATACATATTACCTAATTATATGACCACTTATCTTAAAATCTAACATATTATTATACCATTTATATAATTTAATCATATCATGCATTCCTTTAAAAATATACCTTTAAAAATAAGAATAACTATAATAATTTTATTATTACAACATCAAGACATAAACATCATTCATTATCAAATAAGTTGCATATTAAATGAGAATCATTTCTTTTTTAACTTTTTTTTACTAATTCTCTATAATATTGCAGAGGCATATCCATCTCAGCATCGACATTTGTTTTTGCCCATGGACATTATCTCATTGTCCTTTACAAAGGTGGGCCCTCTATAATAACAAATAAAAGGGATAAATTAAAAACATATTATCATAATTGGGGTTAATTTAAAAACAAATTATCATAATTGTTACAAGCATTTTAGTACTTTAAAAAATATAAACGTGACGCTATTTACCTTGTGCAACAACATCTTCTTGCTCGACGGCTTGAACCTCAACATGCTCATCGGGAACCTCTACATTCTCTGCATCTACAATTATAATTAAATTGTTATTACTATGCCAAATTCAATTTAAAATGTTTACTTGTATTAATAAATCAATAATCAAAATTTGAATAGAAAATGTATACCTTGAGTTCTACAATGCACTTCTGAATCGACACCTCTGTCAACGTGCTTGGATGGTGTTTCAAGATCGGCAAACTGCATTCCAATGTAAATAAGTAGTGCATTTATCGACAATATATATATATATATATATACCAAAAAGATACTGAGAAATGTTAATCATTCAATTTAATACATATAAATATAATCACATTAAAGTTTTAAACAAATATATAATCATTGTTTCCTTACTTAAAACAAATATATTCACTTTATGTTGGAACTTAACATCAAATAGAGTAATTGGTAAAGTATTCAACTTGAAATAAAAATCAATTGGCTTATTTACCTATTCGACAGATCCACCAGAAGAACATTGCACACTCTTTGATCAGAATCGTTCAGCCATGACTGTATAGCCTTATTTGTAGCCTACTTTCTTGTCCTCTTCTGAAATCTTTTGTTTGAACTCCAAGGCTTACATTTTTATTGTACGTAGTGAATTTCATCAAAAGTAAATTGATTACAATTTATAAATATTTGCATGCGGTTTCTCATTTACTATTACTTACATTCGTGCAACAAGTTTTCAATATCCACTCGAGCCAAGCTTGTGTTGCCCATGCTTTTGTTTTCTTGCTTCTGTTTCCTTTGATGTGTCAGGAAACCTGCGTGATGCTTCAAATATGTTAGATCACATAAGTAAAAAGAATAAATAGTACATAATTTCATTATTAAGATTATCATGTACCTTCTTTCCTCGGGCGATACTATTTGTCCATCATGTCTAGTGCGTCTCTCAAGTGCATCCTTTTTAAGATTCTCTGACTCATTAATAGGAACATAGGGGGCCACTCGTAATAAGGGTTGCATTTTATTTGGGTCCTATAGTTGTCCCTAATATACTTCAAAGTTAGCCCCACTTTCTTAAGGAGCCTAAGTCTACGAAAGGCGTTGGGTGCAAAAAGTGTTATCATAGAGTCAATGAGTTTATCCTTTAACTCTTTATCTTGTGATTGCCACCTTTTAAGAAAAATAACTGTTAGATTCATAAATGAAGTGAAGCTACCTTTTAATATACTTGAAGAAAGAGATGAAAGGAAATTTGATCTAGAAATGAAATCAAAATATGATGCCATGTGCATATGGTCGAGCCAAAAATGCGCAAACATTCATCATTAAGTTTTTCATAAAATAGATTATTCCCCGCAAAATAATAACGAGATTAGTAGTTATTGCAAGGGACTACATAGGGGGTTAGTGCATTACATTATGAGTATAAGATTGTATAGTAAAATAAATGATCAATCTTTAAAGTACCTGGAAGTTGGGCTACCCTCACGGGAAGTCCATGTTTAATGTTCATGAGCATTTGATCACAATTCTCTATTGTTCCCGTATATCTAACATGAGTACATACAGGAATTTGGTCATCACCTCCTACATAAAATGAATCCTATATTACAAAATGCCCCCTAAGAAAGAATAGTTCAAGTGAAATAAACACATGATAAATGAGAGAGAAAAAGATGAATCTACTTACCAATAATAGGCGTTGCCAGCGTATCTGAGGCAAAGCTACATGTTGCTGACATTTGTAGGCGACAGTACCTCTGTGGTTCTAATCCTTTTAGCAGGCAGCGTAGTGAACATAGGATCAATAGTAGGTGCTGATAAGTAAGATTGTTAAAGCATAACATGAAAATATGGACAACCATGGACAAGATTGCTAGAGCTATTAAATAAAAATATTGTTCAAGAAAAACACAAGTGGATGATAGAACATGTGATCTACTTGAACTGCCTGAAGTATCTACGTCTAGGGCATGACCCTTAAATATTTTTAGTGTCCTCTGTAAAAATAACACATGTATTTTAGTTAATGACATAAATAAAAGAGTATACTATAAAAACCATTATTGTACTTTTTTTATAATTAAAAACTACATTAATACTTACTGTATAAGTCTGAACACATTGAGCCAACTCATCCTCTCTCATCATTACTTTAGGATTCTGAGGTTGAATATTTTCCAATCGAGTTAACTCTCTTGAAATTGCACGAAGGACCTTTTGAAGTGCAACCACAGGATCAAAATCTGATGAAAAACCAACAATGAATGGATCTTGCTCATCCTGCAGGTCCTCGTGGACTACTTGCTCCTTTCCCTTTTTTAGATCATCACTTGTTTGTGAGAACAATATTATTAGAACTTTATTTAAAAGCTATCCAAAATATTAGTGAATAATAAAACATAACAAAAAATACACATTAACATTTTTCTTGTATGTGCATTTGTACAACAACAGTGAGTTTTACCTATCACGAAGAAGAAGTCCCATGAGAAAAATCATCACCATGCATATTGTGTGGTTGTTGATCCATACTATAGCCCTTTATTTCAAAAATTAAAAATTATTGAGACATGTTAAGACACATGTTCAATTAAAAGAAGAGAGTTTTTTTATTTTGAAATAATTTTAAATGGTGCATCATGCGTACCACCTCATCCATGATAGTGGGTTTAGATGTATCTATGCAATTCAAGTTGTAATTGACAAGTAGCTCTTCACCTCCATGTATTGATTTGATCACACATAGAAATACGTGATTTCCCTCACGCACCTCAAATATGCAATTGGGTTTCTTCTTAGTTGACATATGTCATGTACTATTTATAAAACCTGCAATATTCCTTGATGCTTTTGGCCTTCTGTCAATGTATATAGATATTGTTTCACTTTTTTCACTAACTTTTTGTTGTATATAATTTACTGCGAGTCCATACCTACACATACTTTTTTTTATATCTAACAATCTACATCCAAATATTGTAATCATAAAAAGGTCCATCATACTCCATCAATTTGACAACTTTGTTGTAAGATACATTTATGCCATCCATGGAAAATAGGCCCAAACCATGTATTGAAGATGATGTTATGCGATATATGCTCTCTCTAACACAAAAATCAGTGTTTATTGAAGGAAGTTCATTGGGGACCCATTGTTTTTGTAGATGTTTGTACCTAAAGAGAACCTCAGAGTCACCTTTGCTCTCATCATCATAAGAACACGACCCCCCTTGAGCAAGGAAAAATTCCATGTGTTTATTGAATTTATTTTTGATCTTTTGACCTCGAGTCAATCTCCTTGATTTAGACATACTAGATATCTCACTTTCTTCTTCTATTCCTACATTTTCCTTGCTCGAGGAAGACAAATATTACAAATACCTATTTGCTGGTACCTGCACTTCATCAAATGAGAGAGACAAGTGACAATGAGAGAGATATTTACAAATGGTAAAATGCATTAATCTCTATGGTGTGTATTGACTTATACTTGACAATCCATGAGGCTGTGTGGGATACCTAACAAAAGATAATAGTTATATAATCAGACAAACATAGTTCACTCCATAGTTTTTATTACATCTTGTGAAGGAAATTATACATTGTTAAAATTATCTATTTATAATTTCATAATTATCTCACTCCATTACAGGTAATAAAGAGAATCCCTTATGATTTAACATCATTGATGTGCAAGGAAATAGAAAATTATCAGAAGAAAATCCCATAAGATAGTATTTAAATACACTCTTTTAGAATGAAATTTCTCTTAACAAAATATCAAAGATATAAGTAGGACATATAAAACAAGGTGAATAATATAGTTAATTAGATATCCATGATAAACCAAAAATTCCATTAATCTAAAACCCTAAGCATATTAGTGGAAAAGTGTAGATTTTAACCCAAAACAATCGTTAAAACATGCCAAACATCTGGCATAATTGTACATTAATTTCATGCATGTCATTGATATTCTTCTTCATCCATCTCATCATCAAGATCATCATCATTGATGATATCATCACCACCACTATCGTCATCTTCATCGTCATCATCATCATCATCATCATCATCATCATCATCATCATCATCATCATCAGTAGAAGCATCATTGTCATCTTCTTCTTCATATTCTTCTTCAACTAACTCTTGATGAAGAGAACTAATTTGAAGCAATTAAAGTCACAGTCCAGTATATCAACCAACATACCATAGTATTGATTTTGTGACTCTCAAGGATGCAAGTAATTTCTAGATGAAATATTGGTCACCTGGAAGATTGCACTTATCCCAGAATCACAAGTTCTCTTCGTTTCATCCAACTTTTTGATACAAAATTTATAACCATTGCAGAATATAGCCTTGTGGTGTTTCACCTACAATAATGTCAAACATGTATAAATTATTGCATCATGAATTTAAAAACATACGGTTGATTATCAAATTTATAAGTACCTGACAATCTCTTAAACCATATGCTAAATCTATTTCCTTTTGTGTAACATTGGGATCTCCATTACGATGAGCTTGTATAACCAATGAAGACAAAGATTCCCATTTTAATCTATGACCATAATGTTGACATCATTCAATCTAGACCATCATCCAATCTTAATTGTTTGCAATAAACAAATGTATTGCATCCCACTCTTTAGCAATTGTACAAAAGTAAATAGATGATCAATTACAATAGATTTATTTTGAAGATTAAGAATTAATTAACTACAATAAAATCTCATAATTTATTACCTTTCAATTTCCTAAATCTACCGTTTCCCACCAAGTACTCCCCTTCAAATTTTTTAATGGAGTTGAGATCCCAAATGTCATCTATATGGGATTTTGCCACAAGATTAGGAAGATATTGAGAAATGTACACCATCATCTGGTATACCATATATCCTTCAACCATAGAACCCTTGGGATGTGGTCTCTGTTGTACCAAACCCTTCAAACATTTCAAGTGTCTCTCAACCATCCACATTGACCTAGCATGTATAGGTCTAGACAATTCAATCTCCTTAACTTGGTGTATGAGGTAGTGTTCTTGTGCATTGAAAAAGGTTGAAGGTAAACACTTTTGCATTTCACACATTAGGTGAGGAATTCTTTTCTTCTAGTATTTTATATCTTCTTTATAGATTTCTTTAGATGACAACCACCTACAAGGGATTGAAGACACAAAAATATATAAATATAAGACTTTGCAATATATTACTTGTTTGATATATTGAACAAATATCACTGTGTACCTCATGTATTTTCCAAGATCATATATCACTTGTTTGATATTATTGTCAAAGTTCTTTGGGAGCGATAGGGGTAGCGAATACTGCAATAATTGTCAACTAATAATTTCATACAATGAAAATTGAATGCAGTTACACAAATATATTGTAAATACAAAAGACTATGACTTACCTTGATGAAGGTATGCCAATCATGCGTTTTCATCCCTAACCCAAAATCACTCTTCTTTGATATGACATTTCTTATATTCGCAGCAAATCCTATAGGAAATCAAATTTTACGTATGACTTCTTTTATGGAATTAGTTTTTTGCCATGTTAATAACCAAGGAAGACCACTTGCATTAATCTAGTCTCCATTATTGTTATTTGATTCAATGATATTTTTCATTGCATGATTAGAATCATGAATGTCACTACAAATTTTGCCAAGTTTTTCTTTGTCACTCCTTCCATCCAATATTCTCCACAATGTCTCTGTTACATTCTTTCCAATATGTATAGTATCAAAAAAATGTACAATTTGTAGTTTTTAATAGTAGGGAAGTCTACTAAATTTTTTGGGATAACATTTTAGTCCCTTTGGAAGCTGGTCAGTGATGCCTTCACGACCTTCAAGATCATCAACTAAATAATTAGCCAACAAAATACAATTGAAATATATAATTTTCAAACATCAACCATTAGGTGGAATGATATTACCTCCAATTCTATTATATTCCAACTACCATAGGTGAGGTATCATTTTTCGGGGCTTTGATGTAGTCTCTTCTTTCCCATTGAAAAGATGTTTTTCCACACTTTGATACTTATGATTTCTGGGGAGGAAGTGCCTATACTCATCAAACACCTAATTTCTTAAACTTTTGGAATGATGAGATTTCATCTTTGGACCACACATTGGACATGAAAATTTTCCCTTTGTTTTAAGACCTACAAGATAACGATACAATTGGAATGAATATGTTAATTTTTAGAATTAGAATTATTGCGTACAACTAGAATTCACCATAACATACCACATAAATGTGTCAACCCTGGAGCATCATGAATTGTCCACACAAGCATTGCATGGAATTAAAATTGTCTTTGTCCATTTGGTCTAGAGATGTCATACATAGTGAAACCATTCCATAACACCAACAAATCATCGATAAGAGGAGCAATATATACATTCATATCTTTCACTTGGTACTTACCTAGTTGAATTAACAACAACATCAAATTATTATTGTTGCCATTTTAGTCCAAGACTTATAATTACGTGTAGATAACTATAAAATAATAAAATACTCAGAACAATCATTGCCAACATAATGTGCTCCCTCTTTATTGGCATCCATGTTGGAAGGTTATTCTTGATAAACAAATATGCCACACCGAGTAAACATATCTCTTCTCTCCATACAAATTGACACCGTCTTCTGCCAGATAAAGCCTGAGATCTTGAGGTTCTTCTTTAAAGTGTGGCCACTTTTCCTCTATGTCCATAAATGATGAACCATCCGAAGGCATTCAAATAATTTCATCTTGAACCTTGTCACGTGCATGGTAATCCATAAATTGTTCCAAGTTATTGCACCTCAATAATCATTTCAGATGTGGAGTAATGGGGATGTAATGAAGAACCTTGCGAGGCACCTTTTTTGTCATTTGATCATCTTGATCTCTGCTCATATGGCATTCAGGGCATTCTATTGCATTTTTGTGTTCTTTATGATAAATAATATGATGTTCAGGAAAAACATCTATTGCTTGATACTCCATTCCAATATGCTTCATAATGGCATATAATTCTCAGTACAAGCAAGGGAGAAAATTTTATGGTGGCAACAGAAACTCGCCTATCAATCTATAGAAAAAAATATAAGTCATTACTATAAACAATCTTAATCATACATGTTTCACCTTTTATAGACTATAATGACGTATATGACAAACCTTAGCTTATGTGACATTGCTATGCTAGATAAACCATTCATAACCTTCAAATTCACCAACAATAAAGCAGAGAGAAGAGTAGATTGGGAGCCTTCATAAAGGGGCATGTTCACCTTCTCAAGTAGAGGTATATCATGGACGACATCAATTTCATCATCATCATAATCATCATCATCATCATCATCATCATCATCATCATCATCATCATCATCATCATCATCAATAGTAGTAGTACCAAATGTGTCAACGATCAATGCATTCATACCATCATCTTCAAATATGTTTTCTGGTGCATGATCATCATCTTCCATGGGATCATGATGTTCAACTTCAATACTCACACCTTCATGTTCCTCTATATTCACACCCCCATGTTACTCTGAGATGTGGTGGTCCATATCATGTACTACACTGGGGAGATCAAACTATATAAAAAAATGATGATAATCAAACCTCATTCCATGGTTCATATGTATATTAATTGTGAAAACAATATAACAAACAACAACTACCAATGGATGATAATCAAACCCCCCTTCAATAAGACCATTCTGCCTACAATGTCTCTTTGTTGTTTTGATTTTGATTCTTCCTGTCTTTAAGTCGTTACAACTCTTGCATGGACAATAACATTTTTCATTGCCTTCTCTTTGAAAGTTAGACAACAATCTAGCGATTGTCTCCCTATTTTGATCGAATTCCCTTGTATTATCTGACATGATCCTTAATGTGTATATCTGCAAAAAAAATTGGACATGTTGTACTTAATGTTTATATCTGCACATATGGTTTTGATAGAAAATGTTCAATCTATTTTCTTGTGGTGAGAACTCTTAAGTTGTGACAAAAAATGTCAAACAAAAAATTACATGTTATGATAGGTTTTATAAATGATATGTTACTTTTTAAATTTAACTTTAGGTTTTATAACTATACATATATTTTATTTGACTCCCCCACATTGTAATCATATCGAGAGGTTGATATTGAATTCTATATCAAGATTTACAGCATTAAATTGATCACAGTGGGAAGACTTGGACACAAGAAGAATACGAGTATAACCAATTTTTAGAAGAATATGAATGAATGCAAACATATATAAGTGGATGAACATAAATAATGAAGGTACCAGACATTTCCTGAAGTAATGAAGTGTTGACCCAGTGTTCTGATCTAGTATGCTCCTGTACGATCCACAACTTGCAAGGAAGGAAAAGATGGAGTTAGATCCAAAGGATCTACGAAATTCCTAGCACCCTATTACTGATCCTCATCTACAATTATGCATGTGCATAGTCATAGTTCCTTAGCATTTGATCTTCATATGGAAGCCATGACTTGAGGTAGGCATTCAAGCTTTGTCTTCTCCTTAACTTAATTTCATTTTGATGGCATTTGTTGATTTAATGGCACAATATGAATGTTAACACTAGCATTGTTTACATCTTTGCATTTGGAATGCTTGATGACCAACGAGATTTGAGGGTCGTGTCTATGTAGCACAACATTTGCACCTTAGTTAACACAACATGTTGTTAACAAAGTAACCTAAAAACATGTATGTTAGCCTATTAACATATTTTGTTAACAACATATTGTGTTAACATGTGTTTACTAAGGTGCAATTATTGTGTTGCATTGTTTATTAGCTCATTGTTTAATACTGGCAATGTTTACATCTATGCATATGGAATGCTTGATGACCCGTGAGCTTTGAGAGCTAGGGAATCATTTCTATTACCTTCAAGGCATTATGTGAAGTGTTTGATCTATGTTTATTTGTTTTTTTGTTGATATTCACTATGTGGTACTCCCCGTTATGATCTTTTCATGAGGAAATGTCTGGATGGCTCATGGGTTGCAAGCTAGGGCATCATGCATTGTGTATGAGCTCACTTTTTGGGTACCACATGACCCTCTTATGAACTGAGTTTGTTATATACATATACATATATACATATACATATACCTATATATATGTATGATGTTATTGTTGTCATTGCATGATTGTTGCTTTTGTGCACCATATGTTGTTATATATATATATATATATATATATATATATATATATATATATATAATTTATTTCACTGAGACCGTTACTAGCTAGCTTGGCATTTCTAATGTATTTGATGTTATTGGATCAATGGTGCCATTCTATTGAGGTTGTAGATGCATTGAATCACCACTGTCATTCTATTTTGATAGCATGCAGTGTTTGATCTCTCTTTATTTATTTTTTTGTTGATATTCACTATGTGGTACTCCTTTTTTATGATCATTTCATGAGGAAATGTCTTGATGGATCGTGGGATGCAAGCTAGGGCATCATGCATTGTTTAAGAGCTCATTGTTTGAGCACCACATGACCCTGTTATGAGCTTATTTTTTTATATACATATATACATATAAATGTATATACATATATACATATAAATGTATATACATATATACATATATATGTATGATGTTACTGTTGTCATTGCATGCTTGCTACTGTTGTGCACCATATATTGTTTTATATATACACTGTTTATTTCATTGAGACTGTGACTAGCTTACAATTTGTAATGTATTTGTTGTTATTGGATCAATGTTGCCATGTTGTTGAGGTTGTAGATGCATTTAATCACCGCTGCCATTCTATTTTGATAGCATACAGTGTTTGATCTCACTTTATTTGTTTTGGTGTTGATATTCACTATGTGGTACTCGTCGTTTATGATCATTTCATGAGGAAATAACTTAATGGCTCGTGGGCTGAAAGCTAGGGCATCATGCATTGTTTATGAGCTCACTATTTGAGAACCACATGACCCTATTATGAGCTCTGTTTGTTATTTACATATACATATAGACATACATATATATACATATATGTATATACATATATACATATATACATATACATATACATATATACATATATATGTATGATGTTATTGTTTTCATTACATGCTTGATGTTGTTGTGCACCATATATTGTTCTATATATACACTGTTTATTTCATTGATACTGTAACTAGCTAGCTTGGCATTTGTAATGTATTTTCTGTTATTGGATCAATGGTGTCATTCTGTTGAGGTTGTAGATGCATTGAATCACCACTTCCATTCTATTTTGATAGCATGCAGTGTTTGATCTCTTTTTATTTGCTTTGTTGTTGATACTCACTATGTGGTACTCCCCATTTATGATCATTTCATGAGGAAATTTCTTGATGGCTCGTGGGCTGCAAACTAGGGCATCATACATTGTTTATAAGCTCACTATTTGAGCACCACATGACCCTGTTATGAGCTTAGTTTGTTATATACATATACATATATACATACATATATATACATATATACATATATATGTATGATGTTATTCTTGTCATTGCATGCTTGCTATTGTTGTGCACCATATATTATTTTATATATACACCATTTATTTCATTGAGACCGTGACTAGCTTGGCATTTGTAATGTATTTTTTGTTATTGGATCAATGTTGCCATGTTGTTGAGTTTGTAAATGCATTGAATCACCACTGTCATTCTATTTTGATAGCTTTTCTAAGGAACTATGTTATAAAATTTCAAGGCATGAAATTTTATAACTGTACATATATTTTATGAGTATGAACATAAATAATATGGGTACTAGACATTGCCTGATGTGATGAATGTTTGACCTGGCTATGAATCTAGTGTGCCCTTGTGTGATCCAGAACGTACAAAGAAAAGAGAGATGGGGGTTAGATCAAAAAGATCTAAGCAATGAATGACATCCTATTACTATTGATCCTCATCTACAATTATGCATGTGCTTAGTCAAGCCATACACTTCTAAAAGAAAAATGGGGAGTACCACATAGTGAATATCAACAACAAAACAAATAAAGAGAGATCAAACACTTCACAAAATTCCTTGAAGGTGATAGTAATGATGCCCTAGCTGTCAAAGCTCGTGAGCCATCAAGCATTCCAAATGCAAAGATGTAAACAAATGCCAGTATTAAACAATGCATGATGCCCTAGCTTGCAGCCCGTGAGACATCAAGACATTTCCTCATGAAATGATCATAAACGGGGAGTACCACATAGTGAATATCAACATAAAAACAAATAAAGAGAGATCAAACACTTCACACAATTACTTGAAGGTAATAGCAATGATTCCCTATCTCTCAAAGCTCGTGGGTCATCAAGCATTCCATATGCAAAGATGCAAACAATGCTAGTATTAAACTGTGAGCTAATAAACAATGCATGATGCCCTAGCCTACAACCCGCGAGCCATCAAGACATTTCCTCATGAAATGATCATAAATGGGGAGTACCACATAGTGAATATCAACAGAAAATCAAATAAAGAAAGATCAAACACTTCACACAGTGCCAGCTTGACGGTAATATAAATGATGCCCTAGCTCTCAAAGCTCATGGGTAATTAAGAATTCCAAATGCGAAGATGTAAATAATTACAATATTAACATTCATATTGTGCCATTAAATCAACAAATGCCATCAAAATGAAATTGAGTTAATGAGAAGAAAAAGCTCGAATGCCTACCTCAAGTTGTGGTTTCCATATACCAAGATGCCAATCAACTTCCACAGTATTCCCTCTTCATGCATGATGGTATGTGATCATGCTAAATTAGAAATGAGTCTTTCTTCTTCTTCTTCTTTTCTTTATAATCACGTAGGTGTCACAATTATGACTATACCGTTGCTATTATGACAATGTCGGGGGCACTTGGAAAAAAAATAGAAAAATACATACAAATGGTGGTGCCATCGCAAATTGGGGTCAAAATTTGAACCCAAATGTTATAGTGTGTTATTGTAACCTTTAAAAAGCTTGGCCCCTAACAGGGCTCACTTCAGAAGAGTGAAAAATAGTAACTAGTTACATTGGTGGTTTTTCCCATAGTGGGTTTCCATGTTAAATCTTGGTGTCACCTGTGTATATGATATTTGTTTTATGCTTTATGTTTCTGCACTTAATCACTAAAGTATAATTGCATTAGAAATTATAAATATTGCTTTGACACCCAAGTTATAAAAGAATATCTTAATTGAACAAGTAACAGTGTTAAAATATTTAAGACATCTAAGGGACAAAGGGTTTGTTTTGGGGTAACTGATTCACCCCTCCCCTCTCAGTTACTTATCTCATTTCTAACAATTGGTATCAGAGCTTCAAGTGATTTTAGAGAAGGTTTCAAGGCCTAAGCTAAAGATTAGATATGTCTTACAGAAGGGAGATCCCAAGCTAAACAAAGACAACTTCCTAGCATGGTAGGAGCTGATGAAACTACATATATCTACTATTGGAGATGTCGGTTTGCAATTTTTGGAAATAAAATATGTCGAACCAACAGGGACTATGATTGTGGAATAGATGATTGGACAAAAGCTTCAAACATAGTGATGATTGATATAGCTTCTTCACTAAGCTACTCAGAATTTGATGAAGTCAAGGACTGCCCTATAACCTATGATATGTTGAAGAGATTACAAGACATTCATGGAGGAGATGCAAATGTAAAGAGACCCAAAGCAGAAAGTCTAAGAGGACAATTTGACCAGGCAAAAATGAAAGAAGGAGAAGACATTAAAAGATACAGTGAAAGAATCAAGAAGATTGTGAGTGCCATCAGAGCTGCAGGTGGAATAATTGAAGATACAACAGTGTTCAGCAAGGTACTAAGAACTTTACTTCCTATCTATGCTATTAGAGTTTCAGCTATTCAAGAGATGAGGTGCAATAAAGATATAACTCTGGATACATTAGTGAGAGGGCTTACAACTTTTGAGATGGACAACTTTAACAATTACTCTCCTAGCTCTAGAAATCTTGAGTCATCATTCAAAGCTAAATTAAACCTTGGTAAGAAGGATAGATACTCTAAAGGGAAGCAGATTGAAAGTAACAGTGATGATGAATCTGATGATGAAGATCTTGACATCGTTGAAGCATTACTTGCAAGAAGAGCTGCTAAAGGAAAATACAAGGGTAAGATACCATTGATTTGATTTTCATGCAATGAGGTTGGTCACATTGCTGCAAAGTGTCTAAACAAAGAAGACAAAGATGAGAAAATGTTCAACAAATTCAAAGGCAAGAAAGATTTCAATAACTATAAGAGATACAAGGACAAAGGTAAAAATTCTTGTTATATTGCTAAAGATTCTAACAGTGATGAAGAAGAATATGAAATGGTTTATATTGATATTAAAGATGAGTCAGATGAGTCAAATGAAAAGACAACACTTTTCTCACACGTCAGTAACATGGATAATTGATAGTGGTTGTTCTCATCACATGACTAGTGATAAGTCAAATTTTGAACATCTTGAACACTAGGATGGTGGGTGTGTCAGTTTTTGGAATGATGAACCTTGCCATGTAAGAGGAAAAGGTTGCATTATTCTGACAGAAGGAATCAAATGTGATAATGCTTATTTGGTTGAAGGATTGAGGAGAAATATACTCATTTTAGCACAATTGAACAACATTGGCTTCAAGGTAGAATTCATGAATGGTAAGGCCAAGCTCTTGGATGGTAAAGGGAACCTAGTCAGAACTGGTAGACAAACAAAAGGTAATTTATTCTATCTTGATCTCACTAAGGGTTCATGCTTTATTACACAAGTAGAAGAAAGTTGGTTATGGCATAAAAGGTTGTGTCATGTAAACTTTGATAATCTGGTAAACATAAGCAAGAACAAGAGAGTTAGAGGTATTCCCATTTTGAAGAAACCCAAGTTAGCAATATGAAAACAATGTCAAATTGGAAAGATGAGCAAGACAAGTTTCAAAAGAAAGAATTACAATACTGATGAAGTCTTGGAATTGGTACATACTAACCTATGTGGACCAATTGGAACAACAAGATATACTAGAGAAAAGTATTGTATTCTATTTGTTGATGACCATTCCAGAATGATGACTGTTATGTTTCTCAAAGAGAAATCAAAAGCTTTTCAGAAATTCAAATGGTATCTTGCAAGAGTTGAAAAGGAAACATGAAAGAAACTAAAATGCCTAAGATCTGACAGAGGAGGAGAACTCATTTCTAATGAGTTCAATGAATTTTTTAATGAGAGAGGAATCAAAATATAGGTATCTACCCCTAGTACACCACAAGAACATGGAATACTAGAGAGAAGAAATAGATCCATTATGAATTGTGCTAGAACCCTAATGATTGAAAAGAATGTTGCTGCCAAATACTGGAAGGAGGCCATCAGTGCTATAGTGTTCACCTTGAACCGAGTTCAACTAAAGAAAGGTAGTAACCAGACACCTTTTGAATTATGGTATGGATATAAACCTAATGTTCCTTATTTCAAATTATTTGGAAGTAGATGCTACATCTTGAAGGAAGCAAGAAATGGAAAACTAGATGCAAAAAGTGATGAAGGAATATTCCTAGGTTAGTGATGTAAAATAAAAGCATACAAATGTCTGATTCTTACTACTCATAAAGTCATAGAAAGTATACATGTCAAGATTGATGAGTTTGCAAAAAAATGTGAAGAAAAGAGAAGTAAAGAGCCTGAAGACTATAGGAACTTTGTGTATCATGAACCTGATACTATAAATATGATTCGAGAAATGGTGATTAGACAAAAGAACTGTCGACCGCTAAATATACTACCACAAACTGTGCAACCGACGTTGCAAACTGTGCAACCTGAGCTACTGGTAGAAGAGACTGAGTCATAGACAGAGGGAACCAAGTCACAGATAGAGAGAATTGAGTCTCAGATAGAGGAACCCAAGTCACAGACAAAGGGAACTAAATCATAGATAGTGGAACCCAAGCATCAGACAAAGAAACATGAAATAATGTTTGAGAATGATAGACCTAGTGGATCAAGTCCAGAATCTAGACTAAAGGATCCAGTAATTTCAAAATATGTTAAAAGGCATCATGCACCTGAGTAGATAATTGGAGATTAGACAGAAGGTGTAATGACAAGGAACAAACTCAAAGGTACATGTTTACTAAGTGAATTTGAACCTAGAAATGTTAAAGATGCATTGAATGATGAAATTTGGATAGAGGCAATGAATGAAGAAATTGAGAAGATTGGGAAGAACAAAACTTGGACTCTTGTGCCTAAACCAACGGACAAGAATGTGATTGGAACCAAGTAGTTTTTTAGAAATAAGATGAATGAAAATGGTAAATTTTATAGAAACAAGGTTAGACTAGTTTGTAAAGGATATGCTCAAGAAGAAGGTATTGACTATGGATAAACTTTTTCTCTTGTTGCAAGACTTGAAGGAGTCACAACTCTTCTAGAATATGCTGCACATAATAGATACAAAGTATATCAAATGGATGTGAAATCTACATTTATGAATGGAATCCTAGAAGAAGAAGAAGTCTACATTGAACAACCTGAAGGATTTTTTGATCCTAGCAGCAGGAATATGGTTTGCAAGCTACACAAAGCATTGTATGGACTGAAGCAAGTGCCCAAATCCTGGTATGAAAGACTGCATAGCTATCTAGTAAGTATTGGATTTTAGAGAACCAAGGATAATAGTAGCATGTACATCAAAGAAGGACCATAGAACAAAATACTGTTAGCAAAGGTATTTGTTGATGACATATTATTCTCTGGTTATGATGACCTATGCAAAGCATTCTCTATAGCTATGAGTAAAGAATTTGAGATGTCTATGTTTGGTGAGATCAAATTCTTTGTTGGATTACAAGTACATCAAATGAAGGATGGTATCTACATTACTCAATCAAAATATAACAAGGAGATAATAAATTTGGTATGGAAGATTCCAAACCTGTCAGAACACCCATGTGTACGGGACATAAATTATCTAAGGATGATGATTCAAAAGAGGTAGATTAGAGAAACTACAGATCCA
The DNA here is from genome assembly GCA_018584345.1 of Thuja plicata. Lineage (NCBI taxonomy): Eukaryota > Viridiplantae > Streptophyta > Pinopsida > Cupressales > Cupressaceae > Thuja > Thuja plicata. Next base: position 426,179 of record MU225285.1, on the reverse strand, counting down.
TGATTGGAAAATTACAATATTTTGTTCACACCACACCTGATATTGCATTAGCAGTTGGTATTGTTGAAATATTTTCACCTAATCCCAGAGATAATCACCTAATGGCAATCAAAATAACTCTTAGATATCTGAAGGGTATTGAAGACTATGGTTTATGGTATAAGAAAGGTAAAAAATTTGATTTAAAGGCATTCACTAATGTTGATTGGGCTGGAAGTGTCTATGATAGGAAAATTACCAGTGGTGAAGCTTTATTTCTTGGAAATAGGTTAGTGTCTTGGACTAGCAAGAAACATAATTGTATCTCTCAGTCTACAACAGAGGATGAATATGTTGCTGCAGTAGTGAACTGTTTAAACATCATATGGATCAATCAGTTGTTGTTAGGAATGAAGGAAGAAGTAAAAGAATTAGTTATTATCTACTGTGACAACACCAGTGCCATTAACATTTCAAAGAATCCTGTGATGCACACCAAAACCAAGCATGTAGCAATAAAGTATCATTTTTTGAGGGAACTGGTACATAATAAATAAGGTTGGAATATGTGAATACTAAAGAACAAGTTGCAGGCATATTCACCAAACCTTTACCTAAGTTTGTGTTCTTGTATCTTAGAGGAAATCTAAGGGTGCTTCCCCTATTTGAAGCTCACTAAAATATAGTTTAGTGATGCATCAACCCGAGCGTCAGTGAAGATCTATCAGTTGATGTAGGTACATTACAACACATCGAAGATGAATTAGTACACTCAGGTACATTACAATTACCAATTGAAATAGGACTGACTATTGGTATTTATGAATATGGTGTCTTTGGCATCTATTGTCAAAGAGGGAGAGTTTTCTATAATACATAAGACTAAGATAAAAGAGGGAGAGTTTTGCTATAATACAGAAGATAATATAGTAAGAGGGAGATTTTGATGTCAGAGGGAGTTTTTGGATGAGAATCAAAATGAAGCTAAAGAAATTAATGAAAATTTTTTGTTGCTCTACAATTCTTTGTATTATGACATGTTGTGTTGCCATCAATGCCAAAGAGGGAGATTGTTGAAGACAATTATTCAATTGTGTATTGTCATTGATGTTACACATGTATTTATACTTATGTAGTGATGTTACACAAATGTCTACATTTAGACTGAGCACATTTTGTGAATAGAATGAGTTATTTTAGTGTTGACCAAGTTCAGTCAGGCATTGAAGATGTTCAGTGTTAACTGAGTCACTTAGGTATTTCAGTCATGGTCGGGCATTCAGTGGCAGCCGACTAACAGTGGTTTATATTCTATAATAAATTGGTTATATGAGGCCGACTGAATTATGTTTTATTATTTAGAAGTATATTCAAGCCGACATGATAGGGGTTACCATATATATGAAAGGTCGAGTTTGGATTGAATGTGAGTAAGTGGATGAGAAGAAGAGTGTGAAAAAGAAAAAGTGTGGAATTCCATGATATGAAGACTGGAGGCAAAATCAGATTGGATTCTAATTTAGTACAGATCACTCAAAGCTGCAATAGAACATTTGATCAGCAAGGATCCAGTCATAATCAAAATAGAGATCTGAATCAACAAAGATAGTTTCTTACACATATAGGTCAATTCATTGTTACTCTCTAACAATTGTAGCAGTGATCTAAAATCGCTTAATAGAGTATACTTAAAAGTCTTTTTGTAAATCCTCTCACAAGGTAGCATTTATATGTTGAAGTGTTAAAGACCTCTACCAAAGCCACTCCTCATAGGGTGATTAAAGCCTCTAACAAGGTCACACCTAACAGTGTGTTATTGTAACCTTTAATATGGTTGGCTCCTAACAGGGCTCACTTCAAAAGAGTGAAAAATAGTAACTAGTTACATTGGTAGTTTTTCCCATATTGGGTTTCCACTTTAAATCTTGGGGTCACCTATGTATATTTTATTTGTTTTATACTTTATGTTTTTGCACTTAATCACTATAGTATAATTACATTGGAAATTATAAAGATTGCTTTGACACTCGAGTTACAGAAGAATATCTTAATTGACCGAGTAATAGTGTTGAAGTATTTAAGACATCTAAGGGACAAAGGATTTGTTTTGAAGTAATTGATTCACCCCAACCCTCTCAGTTACTTATCTCATTTCCAATAGTTATCACTCACGCACAATGAATGTTTTTAAATTCTGGTTTATCCAGTGAGTGCTTGATAATATGCCACATATTGGAATTGGATCCTAGGCTTGAGTAACATAAAAAAGATCTACGGTTCTGTTTTAAAGTATAAGAAAGTTTGAATCTGGATCGTCAATGGAGATTTCCATGCCAAGACTAGCTGTTTAAACCACTTTCAAATATTTAAATAATTCCCTTAAGGTTTTCAAAGCGGTGGTCAGTGTTGTTTTGCTATAGAACAGTAAAAAGAAAATATGATCTTTTGAGGTTCTTTTTTCAGAGGTTGGACACAATATGGAAGAAAGATAGGTGTTCCTAACCACATTTATTACATAAAATATCTTGTTAGGCTTTCTCTTGGCCTATAAAATAGTAGTTAACCCTTGGGCTTATCATGTTTCATTCTTCGCCATAAATGAGGTCTTATTTCAGAGTTTTTTGAGTTAACAATCAGATCAAATTATCAAGATTTTGAGCTTTTCAAGGAATGATAATTGGTTTTTTCAATTCTTGAGGGTTAGGTTCCTATGATAATTAATGTATGTGTTAATTTTGGCCTTGTTAATCAACCACACACTTCAACATAGTCCTTTTTCACTAGGTACATACAAGACTGAATATGAGATTATTCATCTTATCTGCCTGCGTGATTCAACCTGTTGCCTTCTATCTAGATGGGGTTTTTGAAATTGCTCTTAGAACGAGAGTCTCACAACCATGGACCAATCTAAGAATGAAGGATTTATCATGATGAATGCAATACAATGCAAGATTATGCTAGGAAATGAAAGATGTGAGATAATCTAAACATGATTGCTAAATGC
>MU225285.1:378374-401501 GCA_018584345.1 Thuja plicata | reverse complement strand
TGGATTCATTCTCAACTTTAGCTTTGAATATTTTGAACTTCTCAAAGGCTTCAGACTTCTCCTTTAAGAACGCAACCCACATCATCCTAGAAAAATCATCAAAAAACAAAATGAAATACCTTTCTCCGTAGTATGATCTTGTTTGAGTAGGACCACACAAATCTATATGCACTAGGTCCAATTTGTTTTCAGCTGAGTTCTGCTTGCTTCTGAAGGAACTCCTTAGATGCTTTCCCATAACACATTCCCTGCATACTGTGTCAACTAGTCTTGGAATACTTGGTAGGTCTCTAACTGTCTTGACATTACTAATCTTTACTATGTTATCAAAATTGATATGACAAAGTCTCTTGTGCCATAACCAACTGTCATCCACCTTTGCAACAAAACAACTTACATCAGAATTAAGCTAAAAAAAATTACCTTTTGTTTTAGAGCCTGATGCAATCATGTCTCCATCCTTGTTGTTAATGATGCACTTATTTTCTTTGAACTCCAAATGATAACCCTTGTCAAGTAGTTGTCCAACACTCAACAAGTTATGATGTAATCCATCAACATATAGAACATCATCAGTCTTCTTCTTTCCATCCAAAGTGATAGAACCTCTCCCTATGATGGGTTTAGGAGTGTTATCTCCAAATCTAACCATACCACCTTTGTATTTGTCTAGATGAACGAACCTATATTTGTCACCTATCATATGATGAGAGCATCCACTATCAATGATCCATTCAGTTTTGATGTCTGCTTTGGAAATTAGGGCTAGCTCTTGTTCTTCCTTTGCATCTTCAATGTCCATTTCCTCAAGAAAGCTTTCCATGTCTCTAAGGGAAATGAATCCAATTTCATCTTCTCCTGAATCTTCACCAGTCACACCTTCTTTAGCATGATAGAATTCCTTCTTATATTTGGGTTTGTAATCAGATCTAAACTTCTTGACTCTTGTGGGACACTTAGATGCAAAGTGACCAATCTTGTTACATGAAAAACATTTGAATGTAAGTTGTCCTTCATATTTTCCTTTTCCTTTCTTTTCTCTTCTAGAAATCATAGCAATGATTTCTTCAAGTTCTTCATCAACTTATTCTTTCTCATTATGAGTGGAGATGTGTGAGGATTTCTTACCATGGACTGAGGCTTTGAAAGTTGTTTCACTTTTAGGTTCAGTCTTTAATCTTGATATCTCAAATGTAGAGATTTTGCTGATCAAGGTCTCTGTCTTGAGATCTTGTGAGAATTGCATGGTTTCCTCTAGAATACTGATCTTGTTTTCATAGTCTGATGTCAAAGTAGTTAGCAACTTGTCCATTATATCTTCTTTTGATATTTCACCACCATTGTTTCTGATTCAAGATACTACTTAATTTATCCTTTGATTGTAAGCTCTAATGTTATCTTCATGTAACATCTCAAGACTGTTGTATTTCTTCTTCCATGTCTTTCTGTGTGCATTCTTTACTTGAACATCTCCTTCAAACATATCTTCCAAATACTTCTATATGGTATGTGCTCTATCAATTTTCTTGATCTCAGAAAATTCACTGTCAGATAAGGCACTAATTAAGGCTTCTTTAGCAATTGTGTTATTGGTAAATGTTTCCTTTTGTCTATTAGTAGCATCATCCTTTGCAAGGTCTTTCAGAGATGGAATTACAACTTCTTGTGTGGCAATTTCAAAGCTCTCAAAGCCAACACACCGTAGATGTGTTATCATTTTGTTTTTCCAATCTAGATAATTTTCTCCATCAAACTTAGGGCTTTCTTTTCTCAAGTAAGACATCTAATCTACCTTAAGCTATTAGGCTTCTTCTCCAAGGCACTTGGCTCTAATACCAATTTTTAGAATAGTCTCAAAGGATAACTAAGAGGGGGGGCTGAATCAGTTATCAGTAACTTCAGTTATTTTTACTTCTTCAACTTTAGAATACAACAAAGTAAATGCTTAATTAGAAAACACAGTACTCAACACACAATTTGATTATGGGGAAACCAAATGGTAAAAACCCCGGTGGGAATTAGCACCCACAATAAATTATACTTGTTTGTAGTAATCCCTATTAGAAGATATTTCAACCCTATTAGGAGTTGTATAATACAATTCAATAAGTATAGTGACCTGGTTAAGGGTCAGACCTTGTTAGGAGTCTTTTACAAGTAACCCTGTAAGGGGTGGTGGACTCACTGTCTAAAAGCTCACTGCTTGATGGTGAAGGCTACAACCTTCTGAATAACAGATATGCACTATATCTGATGATGAATTGTAGATTAGACCTACTATCTTGATCAATTCTAGTGTATTGCAATCTTTCGCTTCTTCTTCACATAGACTCTTGATGAATGAACCAACTCTGATAATCTGCTCTATACATCTTTCTTATCTTTTCATATCATTCACACTTAGCGTGTCACCTTTGACTTGGTATATGTATCTTCCTCATAGTATGAGATCATGGGACCTATAAGACAACTCTTCATAACATTCTTGTCCGATCTACTAAGCACGCAAGCATTATTACAACCATGCAAGTATAAACCAAATAGACGTGACGCTTTAGTAAGTCGGCCTCACAAATCTAACTCTAACTTTGCAATCTTCTTGAAACAAGTTTGGCACCTTTGGATTAATATCATCAACTCATAACTAATCATGAATATACACACGCATATATAGAAGATAGGTGCAACTCAAGAAACACATGATATACATTGGACCTAAACCGTTACACTTCCAGAACTATAACTGCCAATAACAGAATTACATAACTTTACTGAAACATCATATTTTGGTCTGCGTGTATGAACATAACATAATAAACATGTCAACAACATGTATCTATCCACACAAGTCTTCATATCATCATTCTGATAAGTACATACAAAATTACTACTGTGTATTATATGTTGTCATCAATGACAAACATACAATCAATCAACTACTCAGAATCAAATCTCTGACAATTTGATAAATATTTCTCCTTCTAGGAAGTGTGAATAGATTATGTAAGGCATAGTCTAATTTAGTATTCAGTACAGGATTTACATTTGATGTGTCTTTGATATTGAAGGTCTTTACATATTGAATAAATCTATTTCCCATTGGATAAGGCACTAGTCTGATGTGTTAGGTTCTATGGTTCCCATCCAATTTATATACAAACTATTTTTCATTTTCATTTTTATGTTGTATTAAGCCCGCCTATTGAAAATTGCTACATCTTTAGGACTGTTACTAGGTTAGCCTTCCTGAGTCAAAAACTCTAAAAAGAAGAAGGACGAGAATCCTTATTTCACTGATATATGTTATTTTCATGTTCATGTTCTGGCTTATTAAGCTCTATGTTAAACCGATCATAATCATCTTGTTCTATTAGTTGAAGCAGTAAAAGGTAATAGGTAAATCATTGTGACCCCTGATCCACTATTATAGTTACTGAGAAGTAGTAATCTATTTAAGGTATACTTGCATGAGTCTGTGGAGCTCAAAGAATAAGGAGGATTTATCCTCATTAATTAGACTTGTTTCTTCACTAAATAAAAAATTGGGTTTCATAAGAGTCAAGCATTATGGCTATACAAGATTTTGCAAGAAAAAACTCCAACAGGTCCTTCAAAAAAAATTCATTTTTGATGGCTTCGTACGAAGTACCCTCTTCGAAAGAAGGGGTTAAGTGGCATCGCATGAAGTACCCCACGTAAGGTACTTCACACAAAGTGGGGTCTTCACGCGAAGAACCCCATGTAGGGTACTTCGTGCAAAGCCATTAATCACTAGATGTTTTATAAATTTCTGACAACCCATTTCATTTTCACCATTGACTATTTGAGATTTTGTGGACCTGGGGCTTAGAGAAAACCGGTGACGTCTAGTATAACATCAACACCTCCTGAGATTTTTTGGCCTCTTTTGATTGGTAGTAGTATCAGGTACACCCATTTTTCTCAATTTTTATTATAATTTATATATTTTTATTTATTTTAGTTAGTTATTTGTTTTAAATAGTGTTTAGTTTGTAGAAATGTTAGAAAATCTTAGTTGAATTTTAGATATGTTAGAAAATTACTAGTATGTTAGAAGATCATAGTAGAATGTTAGAATATGTTAGACAATTGTAGTAGTACAGTTAGTAAATCATATTAGAATGCTAGAAAATGTTAGAAAACGTTAAAAAACTATATAATAAATGTTAGAATATGTTAAAAAATGTTAGAAAATTGTAACTTAGTATACATTACAAAATATTAGAAAATTGTAACTTAGTATACATTAGAAAATATTAGAAAACCGTAATAGAATGTTAGCATTTATGTCATAAAATTGTAACTTAGTATGTTAGAAAATGTGAGAAAATGATAGAAAACCGTAGTAGAATGTTAGGAAATGTTAGAAAATATTTACAAAACATTAGAAACCGTAGTAGAAATGTTAGAAAATGTTAGAAAACATTAAGATCTTATAGAAGTTATTAAAAATATTTTATTTTAAATTGCTTTTAAAGTTAGTAAATATTAGGAATCTCTCTCTCTCTCTCTCTCTCTCTCTCTCTCTCTCAATTATGTACATGTGTTTTAGAGTTACATGTATATATGGTATCCATGTAGAGTTAGATGGTAAAATATTATCCTAGGAGGATCGGGAGCCTTAGTACAGCCTAGTACCCTTTAAGACACTTAGAGGATCCCTTAAGACCTAATATGACCCCTTAAGACCTAATAAGACTAGACTTAAGACCTAATAGGAATAATATGACATATTCAAACCAATTAGTACATCCTAGGCCCCTTAAGAACTAATAAGACAACTTACTTGACCTAATAGGACCTATTAATACCAATTAGTACATATAAGGACCCTTTAGTACTATTAGTACACCCTAGGTTCCTTTAGGATCCCTATTGTGACATAAAACTCTTTAAGAACTCGCATGATCTTTAATACCTAGAATAGGACCACTTAAGACCTAATAGGACCCCTAAAGACCTAATAAGGCTATGCTTAATACCTAATAGGACTAATATGACCTATTAAAACAAATTAGTACCACCTATGCCCCTTAATACCTAATAAGACCACTTACTTGACCTAATAGGACCTATTAATACCATTTAGTACATCCACGGACCCTTTAGGACTATTAATACACCCTAGGTTCCTTTAGGATCAGTATTGGGACATAAAACTCTTTAAGAACCCTTGGGATCCTCAATACCTTGATCTGAATTAAGAAATCAGATTACAATACCTGGTGTGAAACTTGCGATATTGTTGAATTCAATAAAAAAACAATAAAGATGAACAACAGAATTGCAAGCCAAAAACTGATCCAATCTATTCAAAATTGGAGTTTATACAAACATGAAGGATCCAAAGAGTCACTAGAATCTATTGGAAATGAAATGAAGAGTCATCATAATTTTTATTACAAATAAACTTATTAAAACTACTAAAAATTCCAAAAAACTATATAAAATTTTAGGCCTACTTGGAGAAGGCATAACTTTCAAGTCTTAGGTCTGATTTGCAAACCGTTTACTTCGTTGGAAATATAATGAAAATTTGTAGACCCAAAATTGGGAAGTATACCTTCGGTAAAAAATGCAATTTACTGAGACATAAAAAATACTAAAAAAATTAGATTTCAGAAATGCCCTGAAGACCTTCAAAAATGTACTTTATTGAGACATACAAAATACTGAAAAAAATAGATTTCACTATTTCCCAATTCCATCCTGATCAGACCTAGAGTAGGACCACTTAAGACCTAATAGGACCCCTTAAGACCTAATAAGACTAGACTTGAGACCTAATAGGACTAATATGACCTACTCAAACTAATTAGTACATCCTAGGACCCTTAAGACCTAATAAGACCAATTACTTGACCTAATAGGACATATTAATACCAATTAGTACATCCAAGGACCCTTTAGGACTATTAGTACACCCTAGGTTCCTTTAGGATCCATATTGTGACATAAAATGCTTTAAAAACCCTCAGGATCCTTAATACCAAGAATAGGACCACTTAAGACCTAATAGGACCCCTTAAGACCTAATAATACTAGACTTAAGACCTAATAGGATCTCTTAAGACCTAATAAGACTAGACTTAAGAAATATATAAAAATCATTGCACAATCAAAGCATACATAATTAATCTAAAAAATGTCATTAGTAATCTAACAAATGTCTTAAGGGGAGGTCTTAAGGGGGTGTCTTAAGGGGATCCAGAATTAATATCATAAAAAATAACAAGTTAATACATGTAACTAATGGACAATAAGTATTCTAACTCATTCTATAACTAACACATGTCATAAGTAATCTAACTAATTTCATCATGTTTTAGTGTTCAAACTAATGTCTTAAGGGGATCTAGAATTAATATTATAAAAAATAACAAGTTAATACATGTAACTAATAGACAATAAGTATTTTAACTCATTCTAGAACTAACACATTTCATAAGTAATCTAACCAATTTCATCATGTTTTAGTGTTCAAAATAATATTTTAAGGGGATCTTTAACTAATTTAAGAAATATATAAAATCATTGAACAATCAAAGCATAAATATAAAACCAGACATGTATACAAGCATATATATAAAAGCATACATAAAATTTTATATATTAAAACCATTGAACTATCAAATAGATCCATCATATATCAACAAATTATAGTCCATCATATGTTTAAGTATATCAACAAAGTATAGTCATGTAGGTCCAAACACATGAAATAGGTATACATATTATACTTTTTAGACCAACTTAAGTTGTTCTGACCTTTCATGGAGAACATGTAATATTCTCTCATGATCGTCACTATCTAGTCTGCACTTACGACATCCATGTTGAGATTTAACTGTATGGAGACAAATGGAGGTGGTAACTACTAGGTGACTATATTGAAACACCTTATTGTCTAGTTGGTAATCAACAAAAACAATACCATGCTGAATTAATTTGATTTGCTTGAAATATGTTCCCTCTAAAACAACTGAACTTGCAGGTCACAAATTTTAACAATATAAATTTAAACAAACTAAATTTTGAAATTTTTTAAAAGGTTAAAATTTTAGATTTACAAATTGAGTTCAATGTATTGATGTAAAGCATACAAACCTATGGGGAACAACATTCCATCACTTTCTTCAGGTTCAAGTAACTTCATCCCCCCTACAATACAACACAGTAAATAATAACCAACTCCTTCTACATTTCCATGCTCTATCTATCTATAGATCTATCTATCTATCTAGATACATGCAGCTCAATGGACCATATAATGTGAAATATATACTGACCAATTTTGACCAATCCTGAGATATGATCATAATCAGTACAAATCAAAGGAACATAATCAAAGTTTTCATCTTCATCTCTATCAAATGTATCAGTAACAACTAGTGACACTAGATTCCATGCACCTACATATCCATGGTCTTGATTGATGCATTCCTCATAATTTTGAGCAATGCAGTGACAACAAAATCATGAGTAGTCCCTAGTGTTCAACGTCGAATTGCGACAATTCATACTGATAATTGAATGCAAATATCATGTCTTTTCTATCCGCTTGCAACCATGCATATTTTTTATATCCACACCTAAACAAATGCATATATAACATTACATTCTGTAAATAGAATTTGAATAAATAATGTACATAAAAATTTAAACACTTGAAATTTTTAAAAATGTGTGCATACCTTTTATCTACCAAAATTTTTTATGTGGTACCGCTTGAGTCATTCCCTTTGACGTGTCATTCTCATTTGGTGTGAAATGTGTCTTGCACCATTCAACAACATCATGTGCATTTTTTATATGAACTCCCTTATAATTCAATTGATACTTTCATTGAGCACATTTGATGCAATCTCCAGCACCATCATCTTCACCTTTTCCATGTCCACTCTCAAAGAAATGCCAGACATGTGGGATGTTTTCATTACGATGATATCTACATAGTGCATAAAATGGTCTAGATTATTTGAATTGTGTAGCACATCCATCTAACCAAACATAATGTTTATCAATTTTTATACCTCTTTCTTTCAAATTTGCAAAAAACATCTTAAAGCAGTGTTCTACATAATGAATTTCATGCTCTCTATCATTACTCATATAAAAATGATATTTCTTCTTGATGACCCGTGCTTCAAATATGCTCTGAATTACCATCCAAAACTAATTGTGCATGTCGATAACACACATGTACCATAATAGTAATTTTCTTTGAAAAAAATTATTCTGATTGAATTACCTTTTGATGAACAAAGGAACATTTTTCTATAAAATCAACAACTGATACAATAGTTCCAAGTGGTAAATTGTCTCTCAGTGATTGGAATTGTTGTGCTTGCTACTTTGCAAAAAGAGCATGATGAATGTATGGTTGAATCAATTTTTCAGATTTGAACATAAATACTCCAACATTTATCTCCTCTTCAATATATTCTAACATTTTGGATTATTTCCCAATTTTTTTTTTCATTCTTTACATATTTGTAACTCTTCCAATTTACCATCATTCTTACATCAATGTTTTCATTTTTCAAAGGAAAAAGATTCAAATCAACACATGTTTGACATATTCCTTTTATGAAATTTATTTTTTCAGCTATATCATCTCTTTTTTCACATAAAATGGATGAGATGAACTGACTTCGTCTACTAGGAGGAGCATTTTCAAAACCATAAGTGTCTTCTACAAACTTTGGAAAAACCTTATAGTGGAGATCAAATTCAATATGATAACGACAACAAGTTTCAAACACTTTGTTTGTCGTGATATAATATGGCTTCAATCCTTCAAAAAATGTTTGCCCAGTCTTTATATTAGGATTTGAACTACAAAATGACACATACATTTCATGTTGTGTTGTGTCCAACCAATGTTTCATATTGATAATTAGCTGAAAATCTATGTCTGATAACATCTCTACTGTTTGATGAAGGACGTGTATTATCATTCCAAAATAATATGACCAAATTCTTGATTCCTCCATCAAACCTATTATAACAAGGACCTCTACACATGATTTCTCAATTGTCTTCCAAGGTGCTATCATCCAAAAGAATTCTCCTATTAACATATCATGATATTGTTTTCTGACTAAAACCAATCCAAGATGAAACTGAAGATATTTGTCTTTTTCAGAGCATAGTGTTACCTACAATGGATATCAACATAACTTTTCTTTTAATGGTCTTATCTTTAGTTCAAGATCGCTTCCCTACCTGGTTCAAACCTTTCCTAATATTTTCAATCATATCAGTTTGCATGTCAACAACTTTTCTCTTCTTTGATATTACATCTATACCCAATAATTTTAATTCCCTTTCCAAATTTTTGTTTATATGTACAACTGAAAGAAATTGGGCTTGTTCAAGTGTTTCTAAATTATCAAATTTAGCTAATATTTCTCTTTCTATCATATTCATTGACCTCTTCCTAGAAATAATTAAGGGTTGAACATTAGCAAGTGATCTCAAATTATCCACATCCATTGTAAGTAAATGATCTAAGTTTCTATAATTAATATTTCTCTTTAGAGTTTGAGCTAAATTTATAAGTTCATCCATACCAGTAGGAGCACGTGATCCTGAACCTTCTACAACATCAATTGCTTGAGCTTTTATAGGGAGTGATCCCAACCCTTCTTCAATGTGCAATGCTTCGACTTGACTTGACCCTCCTACTTCAGCTTGTCCTTAGACTTCTTTAGTTTTATGATAATATGCTAATGCAACTTAACGATTTCTTTGTTTAGTACCAGGTGACCTTTTGATGCAGAGGGTTTGGTACTCTAGAGCTTTTCCTCTCTCCAAGATGCTTCTTTAGCTAACTCAACCATCCAAAGGTTTTTCTTTGTTGGATCTTCCTTCAAATAGGATCCCCAAGACCCTCTCTCCCAACTTCTTTTCCAAGGTATAGTTGGTATTTAGAAGAATCCAAGGTTTCTAGGCTTAACTAGTCCAACTAGTTAATCAAATTCCTAGTTTTCTCCACTAGAACTCCTAGAATTCAAATCCTCTACATAGGATATTCTCACACACTCACCAAGACTCTAAGAACCTTTCTTGACCCATCCTAGGTCATTCTACACTCATCCCAATACTCCAAGACCCTTTACTAATGCAATTGGTCACTATTTCACTAGGCGGCCTAATTGCCTAATTCTAAGTAGGTCTATTTTCATCGAGTTTGGCCAAATGCTTCCAAAATCCCCAAATGACTCCACAAAAAAACTTGAAAATATTTAATACATCCACCTATACTATTAGAATCCAAAACCCTAACCTCTGAAAGCACCCTAAACCCTAGTTTCTTGCAGGCCCTAGTTTATAGCCTATTAATTAAGCCTCTGGACTAGTCAGCATGAATAATTGTTAAACTTGTCTCCAATATTTTATTCACTTCCTTACACCCTTTAATCCTTTAAGGATACTATCTAGTGCATCTAAAAGTTCCACTAAGTCTTTCCCAAAAGGTCATGGGTGCTCGATCCAGTTCTTTGTTCACCCTGTCCTAGCTCATCTGGATTCACCAGTCAACCATAGGGCTTCACTTATGGCCTATGAAATCCATCAAAAAATAAATAAATAAAACCAAAAATTTATCTACAAACCCTAACCCTACTTCCCTCATGGTTTCAGTCAATTACACTGGAGGGATTTTAGGTTAGAGCCATTTCTAGCTAGGTAGCACTGTATTGTCTCTATCAGACCGGTGACCTACAAAATCCTCTAAATTTACACTACAAACACTTTGAAATAAAAATATCTACTAAACATGAAAGCTCAAAGGAAACACTAAAATTCCATGGAGCCCGATCCCCTATGCCAATCTGTACACAGTCGTGCAGTAGCAAAGATACAGTGCAGAGTACTAAAATGCAGATACAATCATCCGTATAGGAGTATCAGAAGTAAATGTTTTAATCCAAAATATCATTAACCTCCTCCAAACATCGAATCCATGCTCATATATTGAACATGGGGTAGTTACAACCAATCTAACTACATTTTTCAATTTCTTGCAAAAGTTGCTCGAGCAACTTTCAAAGTTGCTAGCAACATTTTGTGTTTTGAGCATTTTGACCTTGTTTGTCAACTTGATGATTGATGTTGACTTCTAAGACCCTAAATAGGATATTTAGGGTCCTAATACACTCCTCTAACCCATACTGCACTAAAATGGCAACTTTTCACTATTTGAAGCCAAAATGACCCAAAACCCCTAATGAGCACTAAGGCTCTTAAAAACATGAAGTTAAACTATCATTGCATCCAGCCCCTTGGACATTATTCCAACACACACACAAACCCCTAATGCAACCCTAAACAACATCAAAGCATCAAATAGGGAGGTTCCCTGCACCACCTTTTTCTATAAGATTTACTTTGTCTTCCCTTCTTGTTCCCCATTCTTGCTCTTAAAAAAATGTCTTCCAAAAGATTAACAATAAAAATTATTTTCTTCAAAAAAATACTTTGATCTAATATTTCTCCTCTCCAAAATTATACCTTAAAAAAAATATAAATAACAATCCTTCTCCCAAAAATGCCTTTTTAAAAATTGATCAATAATAGAATAAACTAATTAACTTATTGCAATTCGGTAAAAAACTGAAAAGAAAAAACTTTACTTTTATACCATAGTAAATTAAAAAAAAAAAAACAAATTGAAAATGGCCGACCTAGTTCGTGCAAAGTAGCTTAGGTAAAATTCCGGTGGGGTGTTTCTCCCCAGAATTTTTACATAGGGGTCTTTGCATGAAGATCCTTCGCACGAAGACCCTCAGACCCCTTCGCGCGAAGACCCCTAAAATGGAATTTTGCCCTCAGAAAAAAGAAAACTCCAAAAAAAGGCCTTTCAAGGCCTGGGACAAGGACCAAACTAGATGCTTTTTTGAAACAAATAATTCCAAATGATGCTAATTTGAGCAAGCTTTCTAATGAATATAATTTTAATACATATTGAGTTAATTGTCACTTTCAAATATTACTTTAACTAAACATAGGTTTTTTGGTCATTTAACAACCTGTCTCTTCAAGGATTCAGGAAAAATAGTAAATTACAAAAATCAAATTATGAAAAATATGAAGGAAAAAGAGTTTTTGTGTTACCTCTCTATAAAATAGAAATAAAAAATTTTGATATATACATATCAAGTTAGAGCGATCCAAGTGACATTATGTCTAAATTATAGTTACTGTCACTTTAGAACTTAATAAACTATGAAATAATAACCCAAAATGAATGAAACCAATTGCATCCTTTAGATATTGAAGTTAAAAATATAATCACAAAATAATTACATCGTTATCATATTTTAAAAAAAGTTATGCTAATCCAAGTGACGGTCACTTCTTAAAAACATAGTTTTTTCACACAACCCACTTTTCGGAGAAGGAAAAATGAATTTAATTGAATTTTAAATTTTTAAAAAAAAATATATTTAGAAACTAGAAAGAAAGTTCTAGAATACTATATTTTACATCATCTTCAAATTCCTAATAGTTTTGCGCCAAAAGGTGTTCGAAAGTGATGTTTTTCTCAAAATGTTGATCGCTGTGTCAAAGTTGACCAAAAAGTGGGACACACTATTGTGGGACCACCCATCAGTACCGAGAATCTTATCTTAATGCTTTTTCACTTTCTAAGGTTCATAATGCCTTGTTTGGATTTCCAGAGGCTTACAAACTACCTTTGCAACACATAATTCACCTAAAAATGTACATCTAAGAAACTAGGGTGTCTATTCACCAATTTGACCCATTTTGCACTTGATCATTACAAGAGTGAATGAAAAAAACACCTTACAAACCAACATAAACAAATCCAAAATGTTCCTAAGGGCCTTTAACCCTAAGTTCTCCTGCACCAATCTATTGGACACCCATTTTCATGATGGAGATATACCTGTATATCCATGTCTAAAAAATACTAGTTTTTTAGTCGTTTGATCTTGTTGAGGAGAGTGATCATGTCATTAATCTCCTCTTTACACTCAATTTAATAGATATTTGATGGAAATCTAGTCATTGCAATTTTGATATTTGAAATATAATTAGTATTGATGATATTCTTAAATTCTTCTTCAATTATATTATAACGAGATTGGTCCTTTTCAATTATGATATTGACATGTGCAGGAGGAGCTAGAATCTCAAATATTTTATCATTGGTCTCTAGATCCAACATGATTATCACCTTACTGTCATTATCTTTTATGGTCCTTTTTTCCTTGTCATATTGAGATGCACAAGATAAAATCAACTCTGGTTCTAAGGTAGCTCCTAGAATATTATACAAAGTGTATGTTACTTTTGAGGAGATTATGATGCAGGAGCATCTTGGGTTCTTGGCAATCCTGTATCAACCAAAAATATGTTTTTTTTGTTTCATTAGCTCGATAAAGTTCTTGGTAACTAATCTTGTTTGTTTAGTTGAAGGTTTTTTAGTTCATCTCTCAATCTCGGTTACTTTCTTGGCTGGCTTCACCGACATGGTGTCGGTGGTTGTTCTTGACTGCTTGGTGGTTTCACCAATTGGCCTCTGTTCTTGGTAGTCTTTCTCACCGAATTAGTTTTTGGATGTTGGATCTTCTGGCTGAAATATGCATTTAATTTTCATAGCATAATTAATGTTGGGGTCTCTCATTGGGATGTATGTGGACCTAAATCTAGGTCTTTGTTGTTTTCTTAGATTTAGGGGGTAGTTATGGGTAATGAAGAGTTAGAAGATTTGGATTACAGGTCTATGACCTCACATGTATGAAGATTTTTCTTTAAAGATCTGAATGTATATGGCCATAACTGGGAAGGCCTTATAGACGCACATGTATGATGTTTGATGAAATAATATAAAGTTATTCTTTCTTTCTCCCATTCTGTTCATGTTGCTTCTAAGTTATGTATTCTAGTTGGTTTGGTAGGTGGGAGTTCCTTTGGCCCTGGTTATCTAACCCTCCTTGCATCAGGTGGTATCAAAGTGAATGTGATATTTGAGGTTCCTTCTTATGAACCCTAGTGATATTTTTTGTAGGGTAGAATATTGTGATTTGACCTACAATTATAGAGGCTTTCAAGATGGTTTATGGGAGAGGAAATGTAGATCCAGGTCTAGCTAATATGCTAAGACAAACTGCTACAAGATTGGAAGCTATTGAGACAACCCAGCACTGAGGAAGACATCTTGAGGATGTTAGTGATGATGAAGTTGAAGAAGCGCAAGGAGAAGTCACATCTGCACCTATGATGGATTGGGAAGGAGAGAGATTCTTGTGAGCATTGACAAGTTTGAAGTCTACACCTCAGTTTAATCCTCCTGAGTATAGTGGAAAGATGGATTTGGATGAGTTGATAGAATGGATAAGTGAGATGGAGATATACTTTGAGTATGAGAATGTATCAAAGGAGAAAAATGTAAATATTGAGAGTACAGAGTTAAAATGTCATGCATCCTTGTGGTGGGAGCATCTGCAATTGGATCAGAAGAAGGGTAAAGACAAGATCAAGGTATGGGATAAGATGATAAACAAGTTGAAATGTAAGTTTCTACCTAGTTAGGAGAATGCAAAGTTTGAAGCAAAGAGATAGCTAGGTAAAAGATTACACTGATAAATTTTATAGGTTAGACATTAGATTTGGACATGCTGAAGATGAAGTGGAAAGAATAGAAAGATATCTGAATGGATTAAGAAGTTTTGTACAAGATGAGATCAGCTTGGTAAAGATGGAGAGTATATTGAAGAGGCATATTAGTTTTCCATAAAAGATGAGGAGAAATTGAAAAAAATATATGAACAAATGAAAAGAGGAAGAGGAGGTGGATTCCCTAGAGGAAGAGGTAGATGTAATGGAGACAATGACAATTCTGATCAAGACAAGGGTAAGACTGAGTGGAAAGGTGGAAATCCACTCAGAGGTAGAGGTAATTCCTACCAAGGTGGTTATAATAGAAGAGGGTTTCAAGGAACTTGTTACAATTGTGGTTAAGAAGGACATAGATCTTTTGAGTGTACACATGCAAGAAAGAAAGTCGGTAGTAGAAGAAATGCTTTGGTGGAAGAAAAATCATCGAATGAACCTGAGAAAGAAGGAAACCTAATGGTTAGAAGAATATTATGGAGTGGATATAATAAGAAAGATCCTGTAAGGAAATTTTTTTTCAAGACCAGATGCAGAGTTACAGACAAAGTTTGGAAGGTAATTGTTGACAGTGGAAGCTCGGAGAATCTAGCATTAGAGGAGATGGTCACAAAGTTGTAGTTGGAAAGAATGAAGCATCCAAAGCCCTATCAGATTTCCTGGATTAGGGATGAGCATACATTATTGGTCAGTGAACAATGTTTTGTGAATCTAAAAATTGGAAAGTATTATGATAAGGTGTTGTGTGACATTAGGCCTATGAATTGTTGTCATATTTTACCTGAATTGTTGTCATATTTTATTGGGTAGGCCTTGGTAATATGATAGACACGCTATACATGATGGAAGAATGAATAGATATACTATTTGGGTTGATGGTAAGAAGCAAATATTATTATATTTGGTTGAAGAATCAGTTGGTGAGATATGTACATCTATGAAATTTTGTTTGATGGAAGGTAGATAGTTTCTTAAGAATTTGAAAAGGAATGATATATGTTATGCTTTGATTCCTAACAAACCGACTAAGAACACATAAGATAAAGTTCCTAAAGAAGTTGAGAAATTTCTCACCGAATACAAGGAGTTCATTTCAGATAGTGCACCTATTGGTTTTCCACTAATTAGAGATATTATTCATTATATGGATCTGATTCCTAGAGCTAGTTTTCCAAATGAGGCACCACACTAGTTGACACTAATCAAGAATGAGGAACTCAACCGAAAAGTTTGTGAGTTGGTCAACAAGGGTTTGATCAAAGAAAATTTGAGTCCCTGTGTAGTACCAACTATATTGACACCTAAGAAGAATGGAGAATAGTGAATGTGATCTGATTCAAGAGAAATCAACAAGATCACAGCTAAGTATAGATTTCCTATAGCTAGGATGGATGATATAACAGATTGTTTGAGTGGAGCAAATTATTTTACCAAAATTGATTTGAATAGTGGATATCATCATATCAGAATCAGAGAAGGTGACAAATGGAAGAATGCTTTCAAGACAAAATAAGGTTTGTATGACTGGTTTGTTATGCCCTTTGGTTTAACTAATGTACCAAGTACATTATGAGGCTAATGAATGAGATTTTGAAGAAATTATTGAATAAATGTGTGATTGTATACTTGGATGATATTCTGATATTCAATAAGACCAAACTAGAGAATTTGATGCATATAAGCAAGTGTTGCAGAGATTGAAAGAGGAAAAGTTGCTGATAAATTTGAAAAAGTGTTCCTTCATGAAAGAAGAACTTGTATATTTAGGTTTTGTGATTTCAGAAAATGGTTTGAAGATGGATCCTGAAAAGGTTGAACCTATACTTAGTTGGCCTACATCTGAGAGTGTTAGTGAGGTAAGATTATTTCATGGATCGGAAAGTTTTAACATGAATTTTATCAGAAATTTTAGTTCTATTTATATTGCTATGACTTAGACAATGAGAGGAGACAAAAGAGAATTCAAATGGACACATGGGGCTGATAAAAGTTTTGAGATTTTGAAGCAAAAGGTTGGTGAATTACCTGTGTTAGCCCTACCTAATTTCAATAAGGTATTTCAATTTGAATGTGATACAAGTGTCTGTGCAATATGAGTTGTGTTGACTCAAGAAGGTAAACATGTTGCTTTCTTTAATGAAAAGTTGAATGATGCAAAAAGAAAATATTTTTTCTATGATCAAGAATTCTATGCTATTGTTCAAGCTCTGAAGTAATGGACACATTATTTGATGCCAAGTGAATTTGTGTTGTATACTGATCATTAAGGCTTTACAATATTGGGGTATTCATAATAAGTTGAATCGGAGACATATGAAATTGATAGAGTATTTGTAGAATTTTAGATTTCTAATAAAGCATAAGAGAGGAGTTTCTAACTGAGTTGCTGATGCATTGAGTAGAAGAATATCTTTGTTGACTAAAATGAGAATTGAGGTTCTTGGTTTTGATGATATAAAGAATTTGTATGAAATTGACCCTAGTTGTTTTCAGTAGTGGAGAATGTGCAGAGCACCTATTTTAGAGAAATTGAGTAGATTTGAAGATTATTTCATTCAAGAAGATATTTTATTTAAAGGTAGTCAGTTATGTATACCAAGAGGATCAATGAGAATCAATTTGATAAAAGAAAAACATAGTAGTGGTTTGGATGGATATTTTGGAATTGATAAAACATTGAGTTTAATTAAGGAAAGATATTTTTGGCCACAGATGTATAAGGATATTCAGAAATTGGTGAAAAGTTGTGGAGTTTGTCAAGTTGCAAAAGGAGTAAGTCAGAATACTGGATTGTATACACCAATTTATGTTCCTGAGAAACCTTGGAGTGATATCAGCATGGATTTTGTTCTTGGCTTATTGAGGACAGTAAGAGGTAATGATTCCATATTTATGGTTGTGGATAGATTTTCCAAGATGACACATTTAAGAAAAAACATCAGATGTAGTGCATATAGCAGATCTTTTCTTCAAAGAGATTGTCAGTTTGCATGGATTACCGAGGAGTATCATCTCTGACCAAGATAGTTTGTTAGGTATTTTTGGGAAAACACTTTGGAAGAAGTTGGACACTGAGTTGAATTATAGTTCTACATTTCATCCACAGATTGATGAACAAATAGAGGTTGTAAATTGAAGTTTGGGTAACTTGTTGAGATGCTTAGTTGGAGACACACCGAGTAAATGGGATTTGATGTTGATACAAGAAGAGTTTGCATATAATAGTTTAGTAAATAGAAGTACTAGAAAGATACCTTTTGAGATTGTCCATGGCACACAACTAAGAGGTATATCAAACTTGAGAGATATTGATGGAGAAGAAAAGAGGAGTGATGAAGGAGAAAAATTTGTTGAGTTTATGAAGACATTGCATGAGGAAGTGAAACATAAGTTAGAACAAAGTAATCAAAAATAAAAGAATAGTGTAGATAGATCAAGAAGACATAAGAATTATGAAGTTGGTGATGTAGTTATGGTTCATTTAAAGAAAGGCATATTTCTTGTTGGAACATATGATAAATTGAAGATGCAGAAATTTGGTCCTTGCAAGATATTGCAAAGGTGTGAAAGTAGAAATGATTGTAAAGTAGAATTACCTAATGACATGGATATATCACCTATATTTAACATTTTATACTTATATAAGTATCATGAAGCTGATCAAGAAGTGACAGTACCGAGTGATTATCTAAAGAAACAAATAGATGAAGTTGAGCAAATTTTGAAACAGAGAGTTAGCAAAAGTACAAGAGGAAAAGATTACATATAATATCTGGTAAAGTGGAAGAAAAGAATGATTGAGGACTCACCTTGGATTTCTCAATCTAAGTTAGATTCAACTCAATTTGTACCTGACTCATGATTTGGAGAATCATTTCTTTTAACCATGGGTGTTTGATGTAGGAGCATCTTGCATTCTTGGTGTTGGTAAACAGATTTTTCTTCTTCACTTTAACTCTAAAGTACCCAAATACCAAAGAAACAATCAAATAAAATAGTTGGGAAATGTGAATGAATAACTAATTTCCCTCTGAATTTGAAGGTATAACTCCCTTAAATGAATGTTTTTCAATGAATATGAATCTTTCCTAATCTAATAGGGGTATGTTCTTAACCTAAGAATAGAAGAGGTAAACCAAGCTATGCCTAGACATGAACTAGTTGAGGCAGATTAAATTCAACTAAATCTAACCAAACTAGAGATCTCTATAATCATACGAGATCTAAAAACTAGTAATGCAATGACAAAAAATGAAGATGCAAATGCAATACTAAGGATTAATGATAAAGAAACAATGAGTCGATCTATTTCATAGGAATATCTCCCAAACATCGAATAACACTAGATTCCCTTGTAGTTAGCTGTATCAAATCATAATATAGAACTCTGGCTCAATCAAAAAATATGAATCCAAATCCAAGGAAACATTCAAATCAATAGAAATATGAATGCAATGCAATGGAACAGTTAAATCAATGGTATTCAGACATACACAAATTTGACTCAGCAAAATGCCATTCTTCACACCAAAATTTAGCCAACCCTTGTATTGATTTTCAAAAGACTACATATAGAGTTCCAGAGTTTGACCATTACAAAAGGGAACCAAAAAGGTTCAACTTCTCTAACCAGAAATGATAAACAAAATTTTATCCGTTACAATAAATGTCAAATTTTAGTACAAGAGGGTATCTATCTATGCTTCTATTTTCTTCCTCTTGTCTAATTTAGCCCTCTAGGCAGTGACAGTTGCAATGATTGGGATGAGCTCTTCATGTCTATTGATATGGACATTAGTATATCTGATGATCCATCTAGAATGTTCTTTGGCCAAGCTCTTGATCGCATCAACCCAATCTTCCAACTTTTCCATGGCTTTCAAAATGCATCTGCTCAATTGTTGGAGTTCTAGCACCTTATCCAAATGGGAGGAAGATAGTTCTGCCAGCTTATGCACATAATTAGAAAATTATTTCTGCATACTAGCCACTCTAATCATTTCTTTACCCTGACTACTTGTTTTTGATTCCGTGTGAAGACCCTAAAGGAGTTTAAAATCCTTGTTCTGCTCCTCCTTGATTTTGACATCTGTCTGTTGCAACCCTGCTATAGCTTTCATGATCATCTCGATCTTAAATTCTAGGCTTTGAAGCCATTCAATCAAAGGCTCATCTCCTTTCTACAAGATCTTAGCCTTTAATTCCTCCTTGGTCTTCATTTTAACTATGGCATGCAACATTACTATAAATTCTTGACATCTCACTCTCTCCGATGTGAGAGTCTACAAATTCTTACCAATATTATTCTTCTCTATTTCCAGCCTTAGGAGAGCATTACCTAGTTACTCAATAACTACTATTCCCTTAGATTCAAGCCTCTCGATCCATCTCTTGCCGATCTTCTTGAAATGTTTGTGCTCTTGCAACTTGGCTATGATGGCTTGATTCTATGCAGTACTAGGATCAACAATCGTCTGAGCACTAGGGACACTTGCAATCAGAGTGATTAACTCCCTGATGAAATTTTTCAACTCATTAACTTCTACCTTGATTTGTACTTTAGTATTTTTGAGCGCTTTAATATCTTCTTCAATTACCACATTGGAGGACTTCCACCAATCCACCTTAGTGTCATGACAAGCCAGTCCCATGTCCAATGACTATATCTCAAAATTGGAAGCAGTCAAATCTTCAAACCTGCCTTTCTTAGTTGGCTTTGCTACCTCCATAGTGAAATGTCTAGTTTTAGGATATCAACCTAGTCTAGACATCATCTTCATCTTCTTTAATTTTCTCATAGTGGTATTGGGTTGCAAGGCTCATGAAAGGGTATCTTTTCTTGAAGTTCCTTCTTCCACTCTCTTCCTTTTGTGCTCCGTAGTGCTCTCTATCCAAGATTCAACACTAGTAACTTTGGAGGCAGAGACTAATTCCTCTATGAAGAGCTTCCTAATGATTTGAGGAGTAGCTTTAGACCTATAATAAAATGGATTCACTAAACTAGGGGAGGAGGTAATGAGTTTAACAACTTCAACAACTTTCTATTTCTTCCCAGTCTCTTCATCTGATTCTATGGCCATTCTGCTAGAACTATCCTCGCCCACTTCCACTATGACAGAAGATCCTCACCTTGGAGTATCTTGGGTTGAGGTATCACCTTGCATACCCATAGTATTGACTTGGGATGTTTTCTTTTTTTTGTATTCTTAACAGACTCAGTCGTAGACTAGACTAGTTTGGTAGAGACTGCTTCCTCCATGGAGTCAATGATAGGGGCTGAGCTACCTCCACATGTCTTGTCCAATGGAATCATCTTTTTAGGAGGTTCATCACCTCCACTCACTAGTTGAGCTAACCCCTTGGCTATGGTTTAGATAGTTTCTAAAGATGATGCATGGGTACTCCCAGTCTCTTTCACTAGAGTTTGTCAAGATGGAAGCTTCCTTTCAAACCGCTTTCTCCTTCCTGCCGTCCATTCATCCCATTGTTTTGTTCTTTTGTAAATCCCACCCATCAAGGTTTCCAAGTCATCAATAGCTTGACTGAGCATGGTTTCAAAACTTATAGGGAGGCACTTGATCTTCTCCATGTATGTATCATCATACATATGTCAGCTGTCATCTTCTAGCCTTTCGATTGCAATGTTAACTTTGAACTTTTTGATTTATTCTATAGTTAACCTGGCGTAGAACCTTTCTCTGCTCTCTAAGTCATCATTGAAGTGGGCCCAATAATATTCAATATCATTAATGTGATAGATGGTGTGACCCATTTGTAGATAATCTTGAGAATAGTTCACAGGATCATACTATGGCCTCAGGACATCATATGTTTCTAAATGAAATCTATTTGAGAATGTTTTCAAAACATTCTTTGCATTGGATTAGGATGCACAAATATAGGATCCAATGGTCATAGGGAAATCATAGCATTTCTTCTACGCACCTACATAGATCAAGTTCACCTAGACTGCTTGCCTCATCACTTGAACCAGCATGATCATGTCGTCTAGATATCAGGGCAGCTTCAGAGGGAAATCGTCAAGTCCTGCAAGACAAATGTATGAGAAGTCTGCAAATTAAATAAAATAGAACCCAAATTAGCTGATAAATGCCATGGCTTCAAGAGAAAATATCATTTCTGGGCAACCTTGTAGCTCCTTGCATAATCTCATCATGAATGCATCATTAACTTTAAAGATATTCAGCATAACTGTTATGTAATTGCAAACCGGGGAAGAATTCATAACTCTTAACATCCTCTAGGAATTATTCTAATCTAGGAAGCCCTGGCCAAATTTGGATTGTAGCCAATATATATTATAAGAGTGAAGACATATAGAAATCATTCTGATGTTTATCTCTATTTAGGGCATTGGGGAGAGTTTGGCTTACCATAAGGACCCAATCAATGAAATGGTGCTGAGAGAAGATCAACTGGACTAAGAGGAAATGGTGTTCAACAAAATTTAGTGTGTCACTCTCACCTTTGATCTAGTGGAGTAGTAAAAATATATCTATAGTTTCTAGCTTTAGGTTCATGTCATATAATGTTTTGGGAAAATTTCCCTTGGCATTCCTTGACTCTTGGAACTAGGTATTCACTATCTCTTTCTTCCACACAGCTTTCTTCATTGCGTATTCAGTAACTGCACGACTATATTTCATCTCTGAGTATTCAGCCTACTCTGGAATGTGCAGGTAATTATGGATGGAGTTTTGGTCAATAGAGAGTAGCATCGTATCGTTGAGTATGAGAATTTTCTTTGTATCTAGATTGTAACAAGCTATACATTCTTGAACAAGCTCTGACACTTGAACCGTAACGGGAAAACCAGCAGCTTTAACCAATCCACTCTCCTTCAAATTTTTAGTAATAGGGTGCATAGGGTCCGCCCCCAATCTATTTTGGAAGCTTGGCATGTTGAAAAACTTTAGAGATGTATCTGTAATGTTGTGCCAATCAAAAGTGATGTCGTTCATTCCATCGATCCCCATAAATATGGCATCCATGTTTCGGTTGATTTGAAACAGGAACTAGCGATGCATCTCGAGAATGTAAGATCAGAGAACAAATTGTTGCCAAGAATTTCAAATTCCGATAGTTCGTCAAACAAAAGGTAGTTCCTACCTGTATAACTTCATTGAATTTATAATTTTTGAATTCTTACAATTAACAATCGACTTCCCATGCCACACAAATGAAGAATGTAAGCATTTATGAAAAATCCTGTTAAGAGGTGTAACATAAAAAAATATTGGAGTTTGTGTGGATTTTATGTTACTAAAATGTAAAGGAGAAAATTGTGGTTTAGGAGGGTTTGAATTTTTATATGTTATTTGTGTTGATTGTATATTGCAATTGTGATTGTGATTAAGGGAAGATAAGATGCTCCTTTCTTTCACCCTCAAATACACAAATAGGAGATCCAATTTTAATCAACCCCAAAGGGTTAATACA
>MU225285.1:362125-377576 GCA_018584345.1 Thuja plicata | reverse complement strand
AGGAGAAGGCTCCCTTTTATATGAAATTAGGGCACAATCTTCTAAGGAGGCCTACATAGGATAATTAAATCATCATTTAATCCTTTACCCCTAGGAGAGGACCTATATTAAATATAATTTAGGAATCTACCAATTCAGAACCCGAAACAGCCAACTCGGAAGCGGGAGAAAACTTTTTGTGAAGACCGACATCCCGAAAACCAAAAGTTCCCAGGATTTGGACCCTGGGACAGGGTCGAGGTTGGCCCTATCCTAGGATAGGGTTGAGGTCTTCCCTATCATAGGTTAGGGTTGATGTTGACCCTATCCTAGGAGGTTGACCCTGTCTTTAGATCCCAGGATCACAGGTCAAAGACTCAGAATGCAGAATTTAGGTCAGGAAATGGAGGTTAGAAAGGCAAATCAGGGGGGAAGCCATGTCAAGATCAAGAACCCATTCAGAGGTGCTTCTCATGACCCAAAACTACTCACTCATAATGCTAAACTAGTCTCCTATGGAAGTGCTTCCATTTTCTAACTATACAAGAGGTAAAATGACTTTATTTGAATTAATTACTTTACTTTTATGGGTCATTAAGAAACATCTTTTCATTTTGATAAATCTGACGGTAACTTTTTCAAGGTAGTGGATAATTACTTTTTCACTTCTCCTTTGGGTAGAGAAATTCTTTTGGAGTGCTCCTTTCTCAGAAATCCACCAAGGGAGTATTTTATCCTATTGAGATGCTAAAAATGATATGTACTGGTTTCATCAGCTTTCTTTATACCTTGGGTCACCTATGAGATAGATTCTTCTCCAAAGCCCTTCTATTCTAATGATTTGGTGGAAAATGTACTTCATAGGTCGAAACTCACCTTATGAGGTAGTGAAGAGGCCATTTTCTACTTTTTTTCCATTGAGACTTCCTTCTTATATTCTTCATCATTTGATCATCTGTCTGAATTGAATGGATTTGTGCTAAATCTAGTTGTCTTTCTAAACTTTGATTATCTATTTCCAACTTCAATCTGACCACTAGGACTTTTAGAAATACCCACCATGGAAAAAACACTCTACAAGTGATTCTCTACAAAGGAGAAGCCTGAAACCAATTTTATGCCAATGCTATAAAATGAAGTGTCAATGCCAAAGACTTCAAATGAAAATAGAACCAATGTTTGAATCCTCTGAAACATGACCTTTACCAGATTTTGGAAGCTAACCTACCCAATGAAACATGATCTTAGATGCATATTCCCTTTGGCTTGCAAAGGAGAATTCAATTTGGGGAAATCTGATAAAGGTGTCCTAGCCTAAGGGGAAAGCTAGACTTAGACTCAAGACTTACATGATGATTTCAAAACTACTACCAAGTACTAGACATCTATTTTTTCCTAAAGGTATGCAGAACAAAAATGGGGCAACAACTGGCTCTATCTGGGGACTTGGACATTCACATGTCCAAGCAAGGAACTCAAATCTCTAGTTTCACAAAGCTAAACAAAATTATTTCTCAAAAAAAAAGTAAAGAAAAAACATGGAAAGGAAATCAAGGAAAAGGGAACCTAACTAAGGAAAACAAAATAGGAACTAAATGTAACTATCAGACAATACACAGGTTACCTATTTTAAAATCACATCTAGTACAACTTCAAGTCCTGACCATTATATGTCAGGGGAAGTGCTTCACAATCTAGATAAGATAATTTGAAAGAATTCTTCTCGAATGCCTGATGGATCTTGAAAGGACCTTTCCATAGCATTTCAAATTTCCCATGCATACCTTTAGGTGCTCTATGTTTGTCCCATAGTAGCACCATATCTCCTTCCATAAATTTCTGAGGCCTACTTCCTTTTTCAAACAAATTCTTCACATGTATTTGATGTTGTGTGATGTGATCTATAATATTCTCTCTCTTCTTCAAGCTTGTTTAAGTAAAGAATCCTCTTTTCTAGACCATTTTCATATATACCATCTTCTACTATTGTTCACAATTTCCAAGTTTCTAATTCCAATGGCAATGGAAGACTAGATTCAATCATGTAGACAAGTTCAAAAGGATATATGTCAATATCTCTTTTAGGAGTAACTCTATCTGCCCAGTGGGCTTCATAGATTTTCTTATGCGAAGTCCTCTGGTTATCTACCATGAGCTTCTTCATGATGTTCAAAATTTTTTTGTTACTGGACTTGGCTTGACCATTTTCTTGAGGGAAATAGTCAGATGAGTGACTAATCATAATACCATACTCAAAACAAAATTTAGTAATTTCCTAAGAAGAAAAGTATGCGGCATTATCCATAACTAACTTAATAGGCACACCAAACCTTACCATGATCTTTTCTTTTATAAACTCACATACTGCCTCTGAATTAGTTTTCTTGGTTTCTTTTGTCTCCACCTTTTTCATGAAGTATTTTGTCGTAGTGATTATGTAGGTATGGCCTGTGCTAGATGTGGTATTTATAGGGCCAATAAAATCAAGACCCCATTTTTGAAAAGGACCTTCAATTATCATTGGTCTAAGGGGTAGCACTACTAACTATGGATTTCCAGCAAACATCTTGCATTTCTCACATCTTTCCACCCAATGATATGCACCTTTGAACATTCCCTACCAATAATAACACTATCTCAATATCTTGAATGCAGTAACTGATGAGGAAAAGTGTGCCCCACAAGCTTCATCATGAAACAATTTTAACAACTTCTCTTGTTGTTGTTTTTCAACACCCCGGAGGAAAGTCCCATCTATAGATCTCTTATACAATCTATCTTCCCAAATAACATATTTAGAAGCTTTCAGTTTTAAATCTCTCCTTTCTTTCGAAGTCAATCCTTTGGGACATTCTCCGTATGTCAAGAAATACACAATATTTTCAAACCAAGGGTCTTGCATACTTACTACCAAAACCAATTGTGTCATTTCAGGATCTTTGTCCACTAGATTTTCTGCCATTTCTTTACACAGTGCATTTTCTCTCACCAACTTGGTGGGTCTGATTTCTATATCATATTCCTAAGTCTTATCCACCTATGCTCCTTTTTTATTACATCCGACATCCTATTGAGTCAAAATACTCTTTAATGCAATGTCAGGAACATATACAAGGGAGTGAGAGTGTAAAATATAGAATCTGAAGTTCTTCAAAGCTTTTACTACTGCAAAAGCATAGTTTTCATTCTGAGAGTATTTCAACTCATGATTTTTGAGAGGTGTGCTCATAAAAGAAATAGGATCCCAAACTCCTTCCTCATTGTCCTGTATGAGGATGGCCGACAGAGTATGTTCAGGGGAATAACAATAGATTATGAAATCCTTTTTGTAGTCTGGGTGACATAAAACTGGGGCATTGGCTATGGAACTTTTAATGCTTTTAAAGGCTTGTTTTCCAGGGTCATTCCATTTGAAGTTTACATTTCCTTTCATCATGTCCACTATGCATTTGGTAATTTCAAAAAAATCTGGGACAAACCTCATGAGGAATTTTACCTGACCGAAAAGTGATTTTACTCCAGTTTTGGTCACAGGTAAGCTCAGAGCTGCTAGATCTCTCTCACCCTATCTAGATCAATTCTTATGCCTTCTTGGGAAACAATGTGACCCAATAATTCCCCTTCAGTCACACAAAAAACTGACTTCTTGGGATTCAATGAAATCTTGTCTTCCCTATACCTTTGCAACACTCTCCTTAAATCATTTATATGGTCTGCTCTTTTTCTAGAAAACATAGTAAGATCATCTAGATACATACCAACTATTTTTTTCTTCATATCACTAAAGGAAATATCCACACCTCTTTGAAAGGTAGCTCAGGTGTTAATTAACCTGAAAGGCATCTTGTGATTTGCAAAAGTGCCCCATGGGGTAGTGAAATTTGTTTTGCGTTGGTCTGCTTCTTCCACTTCTACTTGATTGTACCCTGAGAAACCATCCAACATAGACATCATCTTAGCTCCAACCATGATCTATAGCAAGTGGTCCATGTTAGGAAGAGAATAATTATCTTTCAAAGAAGATTGATTTAGGTTCCTAAAGTCCACACAGATTCTTATTTCTCCATTTTTCTTTCTCATGGGCACTATATTTGCTACCCAGGTTGAATGATGAATAGGATATATAATCTTTGCTTTCAACATCTTATTAACTTCCCTAAAAATTGTGTCCACAACTTTGGGATTGTAATTCCTTTGTTTCTACCTGAAAGGTGCGGCCTCAGGTTTTAAAGGAATTTGTTGTTTAAATTTACCGTCCATGAAGCTTTTTAAATCTTCATAACTCCATGAACTCTTCCCTCTCTTTCTCAGTACAAAATTTACCAATGTTGATCATCTTGGGATCTTTCTCACTTCCAATATTAATTCCCTCATATTCACTAGTGGTAGGGCCTCTCTCAATTCTCTTCTTTTTAAAAAAAGTATGATGTCTGTTGAAATTTTTTTCAAGTGTGACTAAATGGGGAGGGATGATATTACCTTCCAACTAGATGATATCTCACTTATCCTTCTTCTACTTGTCATGACAGTCTCCTTTTTTATTATTAGGAGTATTTCTATGGAAGTCACCACCTCTCTCCAATTAGAGGAGGATGTTTTTGTTATCTTCAAACACTTGCCAATCTTCCACATTATCAGGCATAGATGGCCTATACACAACCTCTACATGGTACTTCTTATCTTTGAACTCTGGGTGAGGAAGGAGTAATGAAGCTGATACTGCTAAGGATTCCACCTTGGAATTCAACTCTCTCAGCATAGATTCAATAAAAAATGCATCTAATGCTTCAATTTCATCCCATATTCTATTTATGTAGTTTTTTAATCTACGATTCTTCATAGAGTATTGATTTTTAACTTGGCACACAATTAGCTTAGCATCACCCCAAGCTCTCAAAATTTTCACACCTTTCTCCTTTGCAGTGATAATTCCTAAGAGTAGGGCTTCATACTCAGTTGTACTATTGGTGTTTCCAAACTCCAATTTGTAAGCCATGGTCTCACATACTCCATGTGGCAATATCAAGACTATACCTGCGCCAGATCCTGATGATGCACAGCTACCATAAAATTCTAGAGTCCAGATCTGTGGTGGTGTTTCTTCAGTGGAAGACTGGTTTTCCTCTTTTTCAAGTTCATTTTCCACATTATGATCATCTGTAAATAGCATATAGTTGCCAAATTATAAGTCTTGATACAAAATCTGGGCTTTAGGGTCGTCAGATTTTAGCACTGTGAACTTATATTTTTCTTTTGGAACTAGCTTTATCTTTTTGTTACCAACTGGGATTAAAGCTTGAGACCAATCCAGCATTATTTCCCTCCTAGATCTCTGCAAAAACTTCTTCTTAGCAACAAACCATAACGAGCAGGTATATCAGCAACAAGTATTATTAACAACATTTTCTTCTCAGGGTGTGCTGCTAAAGCCACTTGAGCATCTTTGATTTGTCCAACCAGAGGTACTTGATTGGAATCCATGGAGTAACACCTACCATGATCTTTAGTGAGGGTGAGACCTAAAGCTTTAGCTACAGTTGATGGCATTACATTGTCTAAGGCTCCTGAGTCTATTATGCAATTGCTTAATTTGCAACCATTAATATGCAAAGACACATAGAATGGATTAGGGTTTTGGTCTGGGAAGGTAGCCAAAATAGATGACTCTCTATATTCAATTAGTTCTACAAATATAGACTCATTTTCTATGGTAGTTATAACATTTTGGTTTAAATTCTGATCCCCTTCTTTACAGTAATCTACTAGTTTTTGCAGTTCTATAGGATCAGACTTAAGATAGTCTATGGGGGAAATATGAATCCTGGAATCTCTACAGAATTGAATAAAGTCAAAAGAGCTTTGTTTCTTACCCAGTCATAGAATCCTCACTCCTTGGTTGGCCTCCTTAGAATTGGAAGTAGATGTCTCATTATTTTTTGGTGGAGGTATAGAAGCAGGACCTTTATCTTTCAGACTCTGGGTCAATACTATATAGGATGTCCCATCTATGGTAGCACAACATGTCACTTATCATTATGAATCTGATTCATACTCTAAATATGATGTTTTAGAGTCACCATGTGAGTATGAATCTGGTTCAGTTCCAGATACTCCAGCATTCCACTCATGAGTCTGATGCATCTGCCAAGCACGAGCTACATCAGAGCAACTTTCTCCATCATGATCTGTTGTTAGGTAAAATGCACACATGTTTCCTCTTTTAGGAGGAGCTTCTATAGCTATCATTTGTGGTGGGGGTGTAAACTGTAATGTCTTTCCATCAGAATTCCTCCTATCATTGTTTCTTCCAGGCTGCTCTTGAAAGTTTCGCTGGTAGGGATTGTTAAATTTGGGAAGTTGTCTTTTGAAGGCAATGAATTCATTGGATAATTTTTGAATCATCCTATCTGATGATGTGATATTAATAGTACCAGCTCTAGATTGTATTTCTCTTTTCCATTTTCTTGCCAAGTTTATGTCATCTTTTAATTCCACCGTAGTCCTTTGGGTAAGGTCCAAAGTGGTTGGGTTTGTTCTTCTCAAATCATAATTGATGTCACGAGGCATAGCACTTATAAAGAAGGTTTTCAAATTACCAGTAGTAGGATAATTAACTACAAGGATACATTTAAATAGCTTGTTAAAATTAGAAATGAAATCCCTCATGCTTATAGAAGGCTTTTTCTTGATAGAAGTCAATTGTGTCAACATGGCATGCTCATCTTCAGCAGTTTTAAATCTCGTTTCAAAAGTTGTTCTCATGGAAGCCTAATCCATGATAGAAGAGATAGGAAAATGATAAAACCAATCCATTGCACCATCAACAAGGGTCTCAAAAAATAGTCTAACTGCAACATCTTCCTCTTGTACTACCAATATATTAATGGCCACAAAGAAAGCAACAATGTGTTTGTCTATAGGTAACTTCCCATCTTTGGAGAATTTGGGAAAATTATTCCTTGACCTTGAGGGAAGGGGATTATATGTTGTTAATTGCAGTGGTCCAACTGCAGTGGCCAAAGGGACTTCCATAACTACTTGAGGTAGATAGGGTGTTAGATTGACAACAGGAGGAGAAACCACTCCATGAAAGGTTAACAGTTGGCAAGTGGTAGACAAAAGAGTAGATTGTTTGGGAGGTGAAGGAGGTCTGCTTCTACTCTTAGTATTCTTGTCTTTTTGATGAGGTACTTCAAGCAAGGAAAACTCAATCTCTTTAATCTTCTCGAAGACTGGGTCTTTGCCACCTTCTTTTCTCACACTTCTAAGGAACCTTTTAGGCTCCAGGATTTTAACTAATTTTTCTATCTAGCTTCATGCTCCACTTGGCGTTGTTCCCTTCTTAGATTCCTCCTTTGAATGGTTTGTTTGAGTGCCTCTACCTTCACTTCTTGTTTTTCAAGCACTTGAATAGTGCTTCTATAATGCTCAGTATTTCTTCTGTGTCTCCAGACAAAAGTATTCAATGAGGAGATGAGATCCTCTTGGTCATCTTGGAACCTGAGATTCAGTTGGAGCACATGAATTATGTTTTCATGGGGAAGCACCATCTTTCCTCATGGTATTCCTTCTATTATAATGACTATTTGTCTCTCCAGCAGAGTCGCCAAAAATCTGTTGGTAAACAAATTGTTCTTCTTCACTTTAACTCCAAAGTATGCAAATACCAAAAAAACAATCAAATACAACAGTTGGGAAATGTGAATGAATAACTAATTTCCCTCTAAATTTGAAGGTAAATCTCCCTTAAATGAATTATTTTCAATGAATACAAATCTTTCCTAATCTAACAGGGGTATGTTCTTAACCTGAGAATAGAAGAGGTAAACCAAGCTATGCCTAGACAGGAACTAGCTTAGGAAGATTAAATTCAACTAAATCTAACCAATCTAGAGATCTTTGTAATCATACAAGCTCTAAAAACTCATAATGCAATGAAAAAAAATAAAGATGCAAATGCAAGACTAAGGATTAATGATAAAGCAATAATGAGTCGATCTATTTCATAGGAATATCTCCCAAACATCGAATAACACCAGATTCCCTTCTAGTTAGCTGTATAAATTCATAATACAGAACTCTGGTTCAATCATAAAATGTGAATCCAAATACAAGGAAACAATCAAATTAATAGTAAGATAAATGCAACGCAATGGAATAGTTAAAGCAATGGTATTCAGACATACACAAAGTTGACTCAGCAAAATGCCATTCTTCACACCAAAATTTAGCTGACCTTTGTATCGAATTTCAAAAGAGTACATATAGAGTTCCAGAGTTGGACCGTTACAAAAAGGGAACCGAAATGGTTCAAATTCTCTAACCATAAGTGATAAACAAAAGTTTATCTGTTACAATAAATGTCAAATTTTAGTACAAGAGGGAATCTATCTATGCTTCTATTTTCATCCCCTTATCTAATTTAGCCCTATAAGTAGTGACAACTGTAATGGTTGGGATTATCTCTTCATGTCTATTGATATGGACATTAGTATATCTGATGAGCCATATGGAATATTCTTTTGCCAGGCTCTTGATCGCACCCACCCAATCTTTTAGCTCTTCTATGGCTTTAAAAATGCATCGGCTCAGCTATTGGAGTTCTGACACCTTATCCAAATGGGAGGAATACTGTTCTGCCAGCTTATGCACATAATCATAAAATGATTTCTGCATACTGGCCACTCTGACCATTTCTTTTCCTTGACGTTTGTTTGTGATTCTGTGTGAAGACCCCGAAGGAGTTTAAAATCCTTGTTCTGCTCCTCCTTTATTTTGACATCTGTCTGTTGCAACCCTGCTTCAGCTTGGATGATCATCTTGATCTTAAATTTTAGGCTTTGTAGCCATTCAATGAAAGGCTCATCTCCTTTATGAAAGATCTTGGCCTTTAATGCCTCCTTGGTCTTCATTTTAACTACCACATGCAGCATTACTATACATTCTTGACATCTCATTCTCTCTAATGCGAGAGTCTACAAATTATTATCAATATTATTCCTCTCTATTTCCAGCCTTAGGAGAGCATTACCCAGTTGCTCAAAAACTACTAGTCCCTCAGATTTGAGCCTCTCGATCCATCTCTTGCCAATTTGCCTGAAATGTTTATCCTCTTGCAACTTGGCTATGATGGCCTAATTCTTTGTAGCACTGGGATCAAAGGTGGTCTAAGCACTAGGGACACTTGCAATCGAGCTTAACTTCCTGATGAAATTTTTCAACTCATTAACTTCTGCCTTGAGTTGTACTTTAGCAGTTTTGAGCTCTTCAAGCTCTCCTTCAATTACCACATTGGTGGACTTCCACCAATCCACCTTAGTGTCATGATGAGCTAGTCTCATGTCAAATGACTATAGCTCAAAATCAGAAGTAATCAAATCTTCAAACCTGCCTTCCTTAGTTGGCTTTGTTACCTCCATAATGAAATGTCCAGTTTCAGGATCTCAGCCTAGTGTAGACATCGTCTTCACCTTCTTTAATTTTATCACAATGGTATTGGGTTGCAAGGCTAGTAAAAGGGTATCTTTGCTTTAATTCCCTTCTTCTACTCTCTTCATTTTGTGCTCTAGAGTTCTCTCTTTCCAAGATTCAACACTAGTAACTTTGGAGGCAGAGACCAATTCCTCTATGAAGAGCTTCCTGATGATTGGAGGAGTAGATTTAGACCTAGAAGCAAATGGATTCACTAAAGTAGGGGAAGAGGAAACTATTTTAACAAATTGAGAAACTTTCTATTCCTTCCCAGCCTCTTCATTTGATTCTATAACAATTGTGCTAGAACTATCCTCACCCACTTCCACTATGACCGGAGATCCTCTCCTTGGAGTATCTTGGGTCGAGGTATCACCTTGCATACCCATGGTACTAACTTGGGCTGGTTTCTCTATTTCTATATTTTTAATGGACTCAGTCGTAGACTTGACTGGCTCTATAGAGACTGCTTGCTCCATGGAGCCAATGATAGGGGCTGAACCACCTCCACATGTCTTGTCCTACAGAATCATCTTTTCAGGAAGTTCATCACATCCACCCACTGGTTGAGCTAACCCCTTGGCTACGGTTAGGATAGTTGCCTAAGATGATGCAGGGGTACTCCTAGTCACTTTCACTAGAATTTGTCGAGATGGAGGCTTCCTTTCAGACCACTTTCTCCTACTCGTCATCCATTCAACCCATAATTTCATTCTTCTATAAATCCCACCATCAAGGTTTCCAAGTCATCAATAGCTTGACAGAGCATGGGTTTAGAACTTATAAGGAGGGGTTTGATCTTCTTTGTGTATGTATCATTGTACATATGCTGGTCGTCATCTTCTAGCCCTTCGATTGCAATGTTAACTTTGAACTTTTTGATTTGTACAATAGTTAACCTTGTGTAGAACCTTTCTCTCCTCTCTAAGTCATCATTGCAGTTGGCCCAATAATCTTCAATATCATAAATGTGATGAATTATGTGACCCATTTGTAGATAATCCTGAGCATAGTTTGCAGGATCATACTGCGGCCTCAGGACATCATATGTTTCTAAATGAAACCTCTTTGAGAATGTTTTCAGAACATTCTTTCCATTGGACTAGGATACACAACTGTAGGATCCAATGGTCATAGGGAAATCATAGCCTTTCTTCTGGGTGCCTACACAAATCAAGTTTACCTGGACTGCTTGCCTCATCACTTCAACCAGCATGATCATGTCATTCAGCTATCTTGGTAGCTTTAGAGAGAAATCGTTGAATCCTATAAGATGAATGTATGAGAAGTCTACAAATTGAATAAAATAGCACCCAAACTAGCTGATAAATGCCACGGCTTCAAGATAAAATTGCCTTTCTGGGAAACCCTATAGCTCCCTGCACAATCTCATCATGAATGCATCATTAACTTTGAGATATTCGACATAACTATTATGTAATTGCAAACCAGGGAAGAATTCAAAACTCTTAACATCCTCTGGGAATTCTTCTAATCTAGGAAGCCTTGGCCAAACTTGGATTGTAGCCAATATATATAATAAGAGCGAAGACATATAGAACTCATTCTGATGTTTAGCTCTATTTAGGGCATTGGAGAGATATTCACTTACCATAAGGTCCCAATCATTGAAATGGTGCTAAGAGAAGATCACCTAGACTAAGAAGAAATGGTGTTCAAAAAAATTTTAGTGTGTCACTCTCACCTCTAATCTTGTGGAGCAGCACCAAGATATCTACAATTTTTGGGTTTAGGTTCATGCCGTATAATGTTTTGGGCAACTTGCCCTTGGTACACCTTGACTCCTGGAACCAATTCTTCATTATCTCATTCCACATGGCCTTCTTTGATCTAGATTCAGTTACCCCATGACTATATGTCATCTCTGAGTATTTAGCCTGCTCTAGAATGTGCAGGGAATTCTAGACAAAGTCTTGGTCAAAGGAGAGTGGCACCATGTCTTCGAGCGGGAGAATTTTCTTTTTATCTGGATTGTAATGAGCTATACATTCTTGGACAATTTTTGGCACTTGAACTGCAATAGAAAAACTAGTGGCTTCAACCAATCCACTCTCCATTTTTTCAGTAATGGGATGCATTGGGTCTGCCCCCAATCTGTTCTGGAAGCCCTGCATGTCAAAGAAATTAAAAGAAGTATTTGTAATGTTGTGCCAATCAGAAGTGATGTCATTCATTCCATCAAACCCCATAAATCTAGTAGCCATGTTTTGGTTGATTTGAAATAGAAACTAGGGATGTATCTTGGGAATGTAAGATCAGAGAACAACTTGTTGCCAAGAATTTCAAATTCAGACAGTTCATCAAACAGATGGTAGTTCCTGCCTATATAACTTAATTTAATTTATAATTTTTGAATTTTTACTGTTAATAACTGACTTCCCATGCCACACAAATAAACAAATGTAAGCATTTATGAAAAATATCGTTAAGAGGTAAAACAGATTTATTTTAATTAATTACTTTACTTTTACGGGCCGTTAAGAAACATATTTTCATTTTGATAACTCTAATAGTAAATTTTTGGAGGTATCAGATAATTACTTTTCTGCTTCTCCTTTGGGTGGAGAAATGCTTTTGGGGTTCTCCTTTCTCAAAAATCCACCAAGGGAGGATTTTAGCCTATTGAGATGCTAAAATTA
Organism: Thuja plicata; assembly: GCA_018584345.1. Lineage (NCBI taxonomy): Eukaryota > Viridiplantae > Streptophyta > Pinopsida > Cupressales > Cupressaceae > Thuja > Thuja plicata. The sequence continues at coordinate 365,466 of MU225285.1, read as the reverse complement.
TGTGTATTGGTTTCATCAGCTTTCTTTACACCTTGGGTCACCTATGAGGAACATTCTTCTCTAAAGCCCTTCTATTCTAATGATTTTGTGGAAAATGTACTTTGTAGGTTGAAACTCGCCTGATGAAGTAGTGGAGAAGCCATTTTCCACTTTTCCACCATTGAGACTTCCTTCTTATATTCTTAATCATTTGATCATCTGTCTGACTTGAATGGATTTGCACTGAATCTAGTTTCCTTTCTAAACTTCAATTATCTATTTCCAAATTCAATCTGACCGCAGGGACTTTTGGAAATACCCACCACGGAAAACACACTCTATAGGTGATTTTCTGCCAAGGAGAAGCTCGAAACCAATTTTATCCCAATGTTGTAAAATGAAGTGTCAACACCAAAGACTTCAAATTCAAATAGAACCAAGGTTAGAATCCTCTGAAACATGACCTTTACCTAATTTGGGAAGCTAACCTACCCAATGAAACAGATCTCATATGCATATTCCCTTCGGCTTGCAAAGGAGAAGTCAATTTGGGGAAATCCGATAAAGGCGTCCTAGCCTAAGGGGAAATCTAGACTTACACAATGATTTCAAAACTACTACTAAGTACTAGACATCCATTTTTTCCTAAAGGTATGGAGAACAAAAATGGGGCAATAGTTGGCTCTATTTGGGGACTTGGACATTCACATGTCCAAGCAAGGAACTCAAATCTCTGGTTTTGCAAAGCTCAACAAAAGGATGGCTCAAAACAAAACTAAAGAAAACACACGAAAAGGAAAGCAAGGAAAAGAGAACCTAACTAAGGAAAACAAAATGAGAACTAAGCGTAACTATCATAGAATATAGGGGTTACCTATTTTAAATTCAGATCTAGTTCAGCTTCAATTCCTAACCATTGTATGTCAGGGGAAGTGCTTCACCATATGGATAAGCCAATTTGAAATAATTTTTCTCAAACGCTTGATGGATCTTGAAAGGCCCTTTCCATAGTGTCTCAAATTTCCCATGCATACCTTTAGGCACTCTGTGTTTGTCCCATAACAGTACCATATCTCCTTCCATAAATTTCTGAGGACTACTTCTTTTGTCCAACAAATTCTTCACACACATTTGATGTTGTGTTATGTGATCTACCATCTTCTCTCTCTCTTCTTCAAGCTTGTTTAAGTAAAAAATCTTCTTTTCTAGACCATTTTCATATATACCATCTTCTACTGTTGTTCTCAATTTGCAAGTTGTTAATTCCATTGTCAATGCAAGATTGGCTTCGATCCTGTAGAAAAGTTCAAAAGGAGATACACCAATAGATCTTTTGGGAGTCACTCTATCTGCCTAGAGGGCTTCATATATTTTATTATGCCAAGTCCTCTAGTTATCTACCACGAGCTTCTTCATGATGCTCACCAAATTTTTGTTACTGGACTCAGCTTGACCATTTCCTTGAGGGAAATAGTTAGATGAATTAGTTATCATAATACCAGACTCAAAACAAAATTTAGTATTTTCCTAAGAAGAAAAATATGTGGCATTATCCATAACTGACTTAATAGGCACCCCAAATCTTACCAGGATGTTTTCTTTGATAAACTCACATACTACTGCCGAAGTATTTTTTTTGTTGTTTTCACCTCCACCCATTTCATGAAGTAGTCTATCACAGTGATTATGTAGGTATGGCTTGCACTAGATGTGGTATTTATAGGGCCAATAAAATCAAGACCCCACTACTGAAAAAGGACCTTCAATTATCACTGGTCTAAGGGGTAGCACTACTATCTATGGCTTTCCAGCAAACATCTTTCATTTCTCACATCTTTCCACCCAATGATATGCATCTCTGAACATTCCTGGCCAATAATAACACTATCTCAATATCTCGAATGCAGTAACTGATGAGGAAAAGTGTCCCCTGCAAGCTTCATCGTGAAACAATTTTAACAACTTCTCTTGTTATTGTTTGTCAAAACACTAGAGGAAAGTCCCATCTTTAGATTTCTTATACAATATATCTTCCCAAATAACATATTTAGAAGCTTTCAGTTTTAAATCTCTCCTTTGTTTCAAAGTCAATCCTTCGGGACATTCTCCGTATGTCAAGAAATACACAATATTTTCAAACCAAGGGTCTTGTTGTAATGCCCTAAAAGGCAACCTGAGAGGACAAGACATAAAATATCTATAAGATGCAAGTAATTTTTTTTTAAAACTAGAATAATATTCATCATTGTACTTCATATCTCTAAAATAAAAAAATACTTTTCTACAACTTGAGTCCAAGATTTATTCATCTTAAGTCCTCACAGGTTCCCTAACATCACTACTAAAGAAACATTATGTAAACTATTTACATGCATAAGATATCCATTTAATTATGAGCTTAAAAGATCTACATTAATTTTAATGCACCAAGGTAAATTTCCCTAACTTTTTTCTTTCATTAAACATAAGTTAATCATCTAACATCATCATTCCTTTTCTCAACTGATGCCATTAGATCATATTATTTTTATAAATAGCTATTATCCTTTGTACCACTTTCCTCTAAACATTTAGGTAAGAGATTAGTATTAATAAGGTAGACATTATGCTAGGTACTTCATTAACCCATAAACATGAACCAACCATTAACATTACTATCAAGTTACTATCTTGTTTCATTATTTCATAACTAATCATTATTAATAACTCCAATCACTAACCTATCATTTCTCAACAATTTCCTTTGATCCTTTCATCAAGAGAGAATACATTATTGTGGCATTACATCATTAAATATAACTATATCTAAGATTATTTCCTTTATATATGAACAACATAAGAGAATAGGAGAAATAACATAAACACTTTCTTTTAATTCTAATAACATGTCCAATATATCAAATATTCTTTTCCCTTTCTTTAACCTAGGACTACACATTCCCTAATACACTGCTCTGAATTCAGATTACGTCAATACTTCAAGATTCTTTATAAGAGATTAAAATTACATGAATAAAAATACATAAATATCTCTCAACATAATAAAATATCCAATAGGAAGTCTTCAACTACATATCTAGAAAGGAACATGTGCTAGGATCATCCAAAGAACCAAGAACAATACCTTGATATAAATATTAACCACCCAACCACATGGGACCAATAGGCCCACTCGCCCGAGCTAAGAGATAGAACCAAAGGCCCATGCAAGAGGTAACAACTAGGACATTCCTAAGGTGGTGATAACTTTTCCTCAAATTCACAACACAAAAGGAAAGACAAGAAGACCACAAGGACTACCAAAGGCATGATAAAAATTGGTAGGGATTATAAGCTACAAGCTAGGTGAGTGTCATCACATA
>MU225285.1:351103-362075 GCA_018584345.1 Thuja plicata | reverse complement strand
GTGATAACTTTTCCTCAAATTCACAACACAAAAGGAAAGACAAGAAGACCACAAGGACTACCAAAGGCATGATAAAAATTGGTAGGGATTATAAGCTACAAGCTAGGTGAGTGTCATCACATAGCCCTCACCCCTTGGGTTATCTTGGTAAGCCACTCTGGGCCCCAGCCCCCAAGTAGGCACATGCGAAACTGAACATCTCTTATAGGGACGAGACTGTTCGATTGTGCTATCGCAATAGCACCTTCTCCCACACCACTCCATAGCCTATACTAGCACTACCTTCATGGGTGAGGATTATCTTATTTAATGTGTAGTACCCCTTCCCATAATTTTATTAATGCTTTCACTAGATTAAACAACTCACCAGTGGGTTAGCCTAGTACTAGCCACTTAGGGCCTTGACCCCTCACTGTGAGCCACTCACCTAGTGTACTTAGGTTCCCTAACCTACATAAAAGAATCATAATAACATAATAGATCCATTATCTAGTATACAATATTTCATATCAATATCATAACAACATTTGATTGAGTTTAGGAAAACATATGTTGTCCCTAGTCCACTAGACAACCCTAAACCCTGATATGACATTCAAAATGTTCCAGACACATAAGAAGATATCAGAGTGATATTATAAACATATTTAGAATACACGTAGATCCAACCCAAGAAATAAAAACCCTAATAGCCTCTGGTAACTATACAAAACCCTAAAACTTGGTAATGTTCTTAAACTGATATATTTCCAGAAAGGATTAAATGCAAAGAATAGCAATCATAGAACAGTTGCCAATATCTTCCACAAAACAAAATAATAAAGTCAATCACTTTGGTGGGGACTTAGGTAAAATCATTATAGAATCTCAATTTAATTTTGGTGAGGATCCAACGGTGGGAAAGAGAGTTATGACTCCTGGTTTAAAACAGAAAACTCTGGTTAGGGTTCAAACCTACCTTCACTAAAATGATTATAATTATCAGAAAATACAATAAACATGATCCAAACCAATTGGAAATGAAATATAAGACATTAGAGGATATATTATATAAAATTAAAACTTTAAAATTATCATAACAGTCTGTAGCATACGAATACATTTGATAGAAAAATTGGAATCAAGAGATTACAGGCATAGTCTGCCAAAATGTCAATAATAAGGGATTAAGTAAAATCTAAAAATAAAATCAGAGAGATACCCATTTCAGATATGTGAATTTTACTTCTGGAGAACTAGTTTATATAAAAAATATATGCAATTTACATTATTATAATAACATATCTCCAAAAATGGGTTGCTAAAAACCCTAGGAAAACACATGACAATTTTCACAAACAAAAACTCCAAACTTTTAAATAACTACAAGAATGAAAAGTAAAGATAATTTATCATCTATTTTATTCTAAATCCATTCCCCAAATCATCTAATCCAATTCTAAAAATTAATTAAATAATTAATTTTATTTAATTAATTATCTTTAATTGATTAATAATTATCAATTAATTAATTAAACTCAATTTCCTATAGTTTAAATTCAAATATTTAAACTTACTAATTAAATTATTCCAATTAAATTAATTTAATTTCATCAAATAAAGCAATTCTTAATTAAAAAGAATTCAATTATCTCACATGTTGAAAATAATTANTAAATAAATGAATTAAATACTCATTTATCTTCAAAGAGATAACTCCAATTAGATCACATGGGTTACTCCACCCATCTCTCCAGTCCACATGGGTAACTTCACCCACCTCTTCAGTTCAAAAAGGCAACTCATAATTAGCTCTTCAGTTAACCAAACCCTGTCTCCTCTTTACCAAATGAAGAGGTGGAGTTTACTGAGGACCTCTCCTGTTCCTTTTGATCTCAACCGTTCATCTCCCCATCTCTGGGATTGATCTCAACCGTTCATATCATCACCAATTCCTATATAATAAACCCTTCATAACCATTTGAAGGGTCTAGGATTTCAAGCTCTCGTGTGCCATTACTCCATCAGTTTGGTTCTAGCATTCAAGCCATCTTGTGACCACACACACACATTTCAATTGTCAAAATTCTCAAAGCTTCTCAAGTCATAGACGTTGTCTCACCAATACTGAGCATCAAGAACATTTCAGAAGGAGTAGAGAGAAACAATAGAAGCTTCAAGCATCGTGGGGTTTGCATTTATTTGTCTTCCTTTCTCTTGTTTGTATATTTTATTGCTCATGTTTCTGTTATTCATTTAGTAGTCATTATATACTTGATTTGCATTCATTTGTGAAACCTTTGCTACTAACCCTCGCCTTTTTAAAGCTGTGGGAATTAGAGAGAGAGGCGTACATTTTGGTGAGCCCGACGTGAACAAACAGCCCAAATATCTCTTGTAGACAAAGAAACAAATTGATCAACCATGGCCGTACGGTGGTAAATTTAAAAATTGCACTTTTCTTTGACATTTGTACTATTTCACAATTGCTAGTATTTCACTGCAATCGTCTATACTGTGTTGCAATCGAATGGTTTAATACCACAATTGATTGTAGGCTTTCACAGTTACTCTGTCCATTTCTTGTCTTCTAACTTCTGCTATTTTGTCATAATCGCAAGAATTTTTCCGCATTTGTCCGATTCGTGCCGCAATTGACAGCATTTTACCACAGTTGCCAGTTAATTATCACAATTGACAGAATTTTGCCACAGTTGCCATTTATTTACTGTAATTGACAGAAGATTACTGTAGTTGCAGGAAGATTGCCGCAATCACAGGAAATATTGCAAATATCAGATCCAAGTCTTCTGCCCATCTGCTTTTAAATTGACATTCTTTTTGGTTTCTATGCAGGATTGGATCAAAGTCATCAAGGACAGAGGAGGGTAAGTTTTGGTAAGCATCATTTCATTATTTCAAAGTTTCACATATTCTCATTTTGTGAATAATCCTTTTTTTGGAACTAACTTGTTTAAATAAGACAAACTAAAAGGAATTCATTTGTTGATTTGGGTTTTAAAAAGAACACTGCTTGTAAAACATATCACACCTCATATTTCAGATTTGGGCTTAAAATTGACGTGGGGATTAAAATTGAACAAAGGCAAAAACAATCTTTCAATTTGGTGCATTAAAACTAAACAAGCAATCAACACCTACTTTTTGGGCTTAAAATTGAACATTCATGCTTGTATGGTGGTGTAGCTTAGTTCACATTTTAAAATTTGGAGCTTAATCGATTTACCTCATGTCTTGAGTTTTGGGTGCACTTGCACAAACTGTTAGATTACAAAACTTTTTACTTTTTTAGAAAGGCCTATTTGGGGAATGCGCTTCTTCCTCAGAGAATGACCTTAAACTGGTAATCCTTCCAATCGGTATATAAACAAGGTGCAAACCAAAGTTCCTTCTTATCTAGCCAAGCTCAGGTGAGGTGTGTTGATGATAGTCTGGATCAGGTGAATATCCCTAAGGAGCCAGCGTGATCAACTAGGCTCTTAAGTGAGTCACGCACGTACAAACTGATTGGAGAGACACCACAGACCCTTACTAGAACCTTGATTAATTAGAGGCCAACCCGTTTTACCTTTGAACAGATACCTTATTATAGTGCAAGGGGTTGCAGAATTTCCCCCAAATATTCCCAACATATGTGTCCCACGGTATTTGTGTAGTGAAAGAGATCTTCACTCCACAACAACAATTGTTGTGTGAGCTAACGGACATTCAAGCATTGGGCCTATAACATTGTATTCTAAAGCCAATTTGACCTAGATTAATCTGATTGTTCATTTTTGAGACCTTGTGATAACCTTGCAACTTGAAAAAGTTGTAGAACATACACAGTTTTCAGTCTTCATTCTTCAAAACACAGTGTCTATTGTGCTTGTTCCTTTGACCAGTTTCTGAAAATGCAAAACAAAAACATCCAAACTATCAAAATGAGTCAAACATGTTAAAGTCTAGGGTTGTCAAAGTCAACTATCTTGCAAATCAAAAGCCTTGTGTGTGATAAACTACTACAATCAACCAGATATTTTACCGCAATCGGTGAAATTGTACCACATTTTGACCAGAGATACTATATTCCTGTTCTGACCTGAAAAATCTTGAAAGAATTCTTCATTTGGTGTCCAAAACTAGTGTCTATCCTAGGAAAATGTGAAGAACATTATGTGAATCTCTAAACATTAAAGATTACACTTTCTTTGTAAAGCACGATTATTGTCAAAAACATTGTTAGTTCGAAAGCTCAGACTCGATATATCTTGATCTCATCATATCAAACATCATCATCTTTTTCAAATTGACTTTGTCCAAGACAAAGGTCAGAAAATCTTATCTATTATCATCACCACTTTGAGATCAAGTTATATCAAAATCTATCCTTAGAATTACCCTTGTCCAAAACATAACTTGAACTTTTCTTAGAAAGGATCCTCTTCTTTGTTTTCTTTATATCACTTGTTTTAGTTACAAAACCTGGACCACACTATGTCTCAAACACCTCATGGAGGACCTTACACAAGGTCTAAGGCTGGAGCTCAACCAAATGAGTCATATATCAACTATTTCCCCACTTGGGAAATAGAGCAAGAGAACGATCCCTTCATGAACACTAGTTCTGCTCTATTCATTGAATAACCCTGTGGGGCAACCTTTTTCCAAGATATCATAGAAGAAGAACTTGAAGATGTGGAACAAGATGCCTACTCCACCAAAGTAGTTGACACTATTGTAGAGAGGAACCCTAAATGTTACTTGGCCATGCTGATAAAGAAGGGAGTCAAACTCCCTGTTGAATTCAGTGTATCGACTATATGGTCTGAAAACCCTCTCGCAGGTTAGAATACTACTCAGCTTCCCCAGATACTACCTATTGTGTCACAAGTTTTTCCACCATTGATCTTACCCATGTTGACACATACTGTATCCAATCAAACCAATGACCCAACCCAAGCCAACACATCATCTACTCAAGGCATGATAGGCTCACAACTAAGTGCACCCATGGTCACTAGTATGCCTCAACCTTTGGTCTCATGGCCAGCATAATCAAGCTCGCATGCTGTGCCTTCCATCCCACCAAACACCAACTATTCTAAAACTATGCCACTACTACAATCCATCCACACTAACCTTGGGATCAACACATCATTCCCGCAAGGATCCATCTCTGTAGGACCTACTTACAGTCAAGGCCCCCTCAAAGCTACATCTTTGCCTCAATTCCAACCCCCACAACAGCAACCCCAGCTTTAGTTGCCTCACATCCAACCTCTGCAATAGCAACCCCAACTTCAATTACCTCAAACCCAACCTCCGCAATAGCAACCCCAGCTTCAGTTGCCTTAGTTCCAACCTTCGCAACAGCAACCCTAGCTTTAGCTACCTCAAATCCAACCTTAGCAATAGAAACCCCAGTTTCAATCCTGACCTCAGCAACAACATTACCTACCCTAGCACTATCAACCCCACTTTTAGTCACAACAGCAACCCATCAAAACCCACCATGGACTACTCATGTCCCTCCTATTACAAATCACTCGGTGGGGAATCAATATCAAGTCCCTAGGGTGAAATCCTATGTCCCTACCTAAGGGATATAGAGGCATAGCCTCATACCTACCACTCCACACGCATCAGCCTCAATATCAAACAGACATGCTAATGCAACAAATGCAAACCCTTCAAACCCAAATGATGGATATTTAAAATCAGGGGCAAACTAAATCCTATACCGCAGAGGATCTATACCCATACCCCTTTGACCATTCTCTTGAAATGTCTCCATTCCCAAACCAATTCTCAGTGCCAAAATTTGACAAGTATAGGGGCAGCACCAACCCTATCAAGCATATACGAGATTTCTTTGGTAGTTGCATCGAAGTCGCTCATGATGAGACATATCTAATGTTATTTCTCCCACAAAGTTTATCCAGACCAACAATGGAATGGTTCTCACATCTACCTCATGGCATCCAGTCTTGGGGAGAATTAGCTGAAAAGTTCATAGCTCACTTCCATCATAACATCGAGCGCAAGGTCAGCATCAAGGACCTTTGCGACATTAAACAGAAAGATGGAGAGTCCATTGTGAAATTCCTATAGAGATGGAGGAACATAGAAAACCGTATAACATATGATGTGCCTGAACAAGACTTGATAGTCATGTTTGTTGACAATCTGTTCCTAGACATGTCATTCAAAATAGAGCTACAGTTAGCTTCGAACTTCAGACAAATCATCGAAAGAGGAGTTCATTGTGAGTAGAACTTTATCAAAAGAGGAATCCTTGCAGATCCTACACAAACAAACACAAATAAGAATGCAATAGAAAAATCTAAGTGGTGGAACAAGAACAAAAATGCCACTAGCAATGGTGTCATTGATGTAAAGATGGTCAACTACGTGCAACCCAAGGTGTCATTGCAAAGCGCACATGTGGAAAACCAAAACCCCATAGGGCCCACTCAGCAAACATACACCCAAAACCAACCTCCACCTGTACAAGCAGCCATTGTGTTAAACAATCATCAATAGAGTCAACGCAAACCACAGTTTCATTTCCAACAATGAGATTTCACACCATTGGGAGAGTCAATAGACTCAGCTTTACATAAGCTGATACAATCAAACACTATCACTCTCCTAGAAATCAGGGACTTTGAACAAGATGAAAACAAACCAAGGTGGTATAATGACAAATACTTCTGTGAGTTTCATCGGGTCAAGGGGCAAAAAATAGCCAACTACTACCGATTGAAGCATGCTATTCAAGATCTGATTGACACAGGAATCATTGACATGATGAATACTCAAAATAAAGGCACAATTGATCACACTATTTTCAATGATACCTTCCATGATCACAACAAGGGAAAAGTCTCCAGGTCTGGTGGACAAACCAATAAAGTTAACTATACATATGCCAACAGTGACAATGTCATAAATTGAATAAATCCTTTAGACAATCATGTGGCCGCAATCACTATCAAGGACCAAGGTAACAATTGCGCTATAACTACACATCGTGCTAGAGTCATTTTACAAGGATTACCATCCATAGCTACTACAATAGCCAATCCTATAGAAAACTCAGATCCACAAACAAGCATAGTGGACCAATTAAAGCGCACACCTACCCAGATATCCATATTTGACCTCTTGCGCATATCTCCGCAGTATAAACTAGCACTTGATCAAGCACTTCAAAATGCAGCTATCCCAAGGGACATAACACCTGAAAGCTTCCAAATGATGTTCAGTCATATAGAAGCTAACAAACATGCCACATTCATATACTATGATCTGTCACCACATAAGCCCCTGCATAATGATCCTCTACACTTGCTTGTCCAAATCCACAAAAGTGTTGTCCGTAGGGTCCTTGTCGATGATGGAGCTGGGTTAAACATTTGTACTCTAAAGTTAATCAAGAAATTGGGTTATTCAAAATCAAGCATTGATGTCACAAGGAGGATAAATATCAAAGCCTATGATGAAGAGGAAAGTTCCTCTAAGGGTATTATCATTCTACCTGTTCGCATTGGTCCTGTGGTCAAAAACACACCCTTCCAAATCTTAGACCTTGAGTTGGGATACAACATGTTATTAGGGAGACCTTGGATACATGAAATGAAAGTTGTACCATCAACATATATCAATGCATCAAGTTCCCTCACCAAGGGGAGGAGATTATCATAGAGGGAGATCCCAATCCCTTCCAATATTGCAAGGTGGTCCAAATTAGCACTGATAACTAGGTGCCATCAAACCAAGATGCAAGCATCCCATCCTCTTCAAAATCAAATCCCAAGGATGTCGCATGAGCAGCAGGTAAGATAGTCATTAATCAAGATACAAGCATCTCACCCTCTTCAAATCCAAATCTTAAGGATGTCACAGAGAAAGAAAGCAAGATATCCATCACAGAAAAGGGATGTGGTGAATATAGATATGAAGAGGCTTTCACCATCATGCACATGCCTCTAAGCCCAAGAAATGATGACATGCCACAACCTGTCATTGCAATAGAAACTCAGCAGCCGGTTCTATTTAGAAGTCCACCCACAACCTTTGTCCGTTGGGGGGACATAGCGGAAGAGAATCCTTTTGAGCAAGACATCAATACCTGGTTATACAAAGACTCCCCTGAGATAGTCCTGTTGGTGCTCAAATTGACAGATTGGACTCCTAATGGATTTCATTTATCCAATGAAGATAAATACGACCGATCTGCTAATGAACAAGGTTTCAACAACCTCCTACAATTCTGATCCCACAGAACCAAGGCTAGTGGGCCTGCACTTTAAACCTGTCTTCAAACTCTTCTAGAGGTTTCCTGTAACAGATAACTGGTAACTTCAACTCCTGCTTCTCAATATGTTAATAAGATCACGAAACTGAAAATATATGTATTAATGAAATGTAATGTGTTTAATATCATTTGATAAGATTGAAAATATGAACTGAATTAAATGAAATAAAAGAGTAATTCAAAAAAAACTTGAAATGATGAAACCCAATACTAAATTGAAATAACGAGATAGACTAGTGCTATATTCCAATAATGGGAAAACAGAGTCGATATATCTTCAACCCTATGTTCAACTTTAGAGACAACTTTGAAACAAAAATTGTCACTTTAAAGGCGAAATGAAATTTACATACAACGATAAGTTTAAAAGTATTTCAATTTAATACTATTTCTCAAATGACAAACTATTTGATCAATATTTTAATCAAAAGGATTTTAACCATATGAAAATGAGAAAGAAATAATTGAATATACAAAACATAAACTTAAAGTGAAATATGCACAAAACAAAACTATCACTTTAAATAATGTCTATTCGTTTATCTAAAGGACTTGATTGCAAAGAAAATAATGAAAGTGACTATTGCACAATAGAAGAAAAATACAGACTTATCTCTCTTTGTCAAAAAGACGTATCGGGTCTTTGCATTCATATTTCAAACTTTGAACTATCTTTCATTTTATCACAATCCACGAATCCATAATTTCAACATGTCATTCAATGTTTTGTTCCAATTCAATGTTATCGTTCCGTCCTTTTGCAGATTTGAGACTAAATATAAATATAAAAATGAAAGGGTGTGTGCAAACATCACACCCTTTCCCTAAAACTAACCCACAACTGATTACATTATCAATTTCATTGATTTGATATACAAATTTTTTCTCTTTATCAACTCCAACTACCAACCATTTGGGTGGATAACTAGATCAACCCTCCAAACTAACTTTTTCTATTTAAAAAATCTCCCTTGTGGCATTTTGAATATCGCTGTAGATAAATGTCTCTGAGGATATCTCTGAGAATTGAAGGATTCATCGATCATTTTGCATAAGAAGTAACATTTTATATGTTGTCTACATTTTATTGGTGTACGACCAGATGACCCCAAACAATCCTTGCTAACCATGGAGATGGTTCGATGACCAAGTGTACCATAGCTCCAAATGCCATAAGTAGCAATGGCAGCACTAACAGCAGTAAGAAAATACTGAATGTTAGCTGAAATGTGTTTTTCTGGTTATCCCCACCTACATACTGAACAATAATTGCTGATGCAATTGAAATACAAAAAGAGAATGCATTGCATATCACAATCAGTTTGAACAGAAATGTATCCATGAATACGGCTTTTGGTTTCTCTCCCAATTGTGAAACAAGACCTCCTGGTAAAGTGAACACTGCTGCAAATGACACTGTCGCTATCAACGCCGCTTTTACGGATATGTTTTCCACATTTGTGATTAGTTTATGAGTTGATAGTTCCATCTTTCTTATATCCTTCAAAATTTTAGGATTCATCACCGCACCATTGGTGACAAGGAATCTTCCCATACTGTTATAAAGCACTGCATCCTTTTCAATATTCTCCACTGCTATGTGTAATGCAGTTTGTCCTTTGTTGTCGCGATGATTAAATGACTCCCTTGACATCAAGGATAACATTATATTTTGGGATTGGTAGATTTGAACGATACCGCCATTTTGGGAAAGACATGCTGCAATCAACCATCTATTTATCATTGCATAAAGGATTCAATCCATGGTTTCATATCTGCATTTCATCCTGCTGTTTGTGTCACCCTTACTGGTCTTTGAATGCATTGGCCACATTGTTTTCAATCAACCACTGCTAACTTGAACTCAGAGACCATACTATTTCCGTGAAGGAAGGTGGCGGCCAATTTGAGAGAGACATTTAAACACTTTGCAGACTGCTGTGGGTGTCGGCCAACTTATAAATGGAAGCATGTGATGTCTGCTACTTTCATCTTTGCACCCTATTTTTTCTTTATGCGGGAAATTTACTCATTTAGACTTTTGAAGAGTATGAAGACATTTGACAAAACGAATGTCAATGCATCTCACTTGTAGTGAAAAATGGGTCCGCCACCTTTTAAGCATAGACATCCAATAATCCAATAATGATAAAACTCTAAGCAACATTAAAAAGGTTATAATTATTATAAAATACCATGTTATAATTAAAAGTCATCAAAAGTCTTTTATCCTTCATCACAAAACAATGAGCAACTTCAATATGGATAATTATAAATAACATTTTAAACATTGATTCCTTAAATAGATAAAAACCATGAATACAAAATGAAATCAACATAATAATAATAATAATAATAATAATAATTAAGCATAGGATATATAAAATCATTTAATCGATAACACAATTTAACTATTTTAGTTGATCTTTTCAATTTTACTCTTTTATTTCCTTTAGAAGCCTCATTTTAATTAATAATCAAATAAAAGAATATTGTATAGAATAAATAACTTACCATTAATGAAATATATCTTTCTTTACAAAAAATGGCTTATAATATAAGTAAATACGCTAACAATACAACTTTTGTTCATGACGATTAATAAGAGAAATCATAAATATGTTATATGTCATGGGGAAAGAATAAGAATATGAATACTTAAGAATTATA
>MU225285.1:297641-325639 GCA_018584345.1 Thuja plicata | reverse complement strand
ATTCTGCTTTGTACTGCAAACTGCACAAACTGCCTCTCAAAACTGACTTTGAAAACTCATCAACTGAAACCTTCATGAACCAGAATCTTGGGTATTTATTCACTCCCATAAAAGAAAAATGAATAAAAAATTATCTCACTAAGAAAACCATAAGTTGAAAAACCAACAAACACCAAAGTCAGCCTATTAGAAACATTCTGGAATAAAATAGTGAAATACGCAGAAGTCTGGTTTGGAAATGGCTTAAGAAAGTGACCCGATGGATTGGTAGCGATCGAAAAATCTTAAGGGAGAGTCACTCATAGGTCTAAAATGAGGAAAAACCCTTGACTCTTCTTGAATATGAACCAGGTGCAAAATGGGAGACCTCGAAGTAGGCTACTTGGAAAAGTGTATGTCATCATTTGGCAAATTGATAGAAAATGCAAATGGAATGGGCTTAGAAAATTGAAAAAGAAGACTTGTCGTGACCTGAAGATGGAGACTCAAGAAGTATTTGACCTCTATAATATAGTAAAAAAGGAATTTTTTCAATTAGGTCACAAGGTCAAAACTTACAATTGGTCAAACAAGGCTACTCAGAATTCAAGGTAGAACAAAGAAACAAGATATCTCTAAAGACCAACTTTGAGGGATCAGAAAATCTATCAAACTGAATTGAAATAACTTGAGATTTGAAATATAGGCTCTCTGATATACATGCTCAACATTCCCAAAATGGTGACCCATGAGACTCAATTAGACGCAAGTTATTCAAATGCAAACTGGGCCTGTTACAACAAATTGACACTTAGGTAGTAAATGAAAAATGGACAAGTGCTCAAAACAAGACATCGCTAAATGACTCAAAACTTGAATATGATGATCTGGGATGTCCTCTTATGCCTAAACAAGATTGATGAACACATTATATGCATGAAAAACTTTAGAATTGCATTTGGGAAAATAGGCTCAAAAAGCACTTAGCGGGGGTCAAAATGCAAAGCATTAACAAGGTACTCAAAAACCCTTGTTGTATTTTTTGAGTCCCAATAGTGGCTCTGACTGGGGAAGCATGCCCCATGCGGGCATGCAAATAATTGAGAATCATTGGTAGAAGTAGACCATCCCAAAAACAAGTTAGACTTTCTTTTCTCTCTTATCTCTCCTTTCTCTCTTGAATCTCTTTATTTCTCTCCAAAATAGGAAACCTCTTTATTCGCAAGAAAACACACCGCACAACTGAAGGGAAATTGACTATACAAAATGTATATTATTTACAAAAATCCTCAAACCTTTTCACAACTGAAACTGGTACTTGCCTCTATCAAAAATCTAATTTTCTTCTTGGCATACAACTATCAGAATGATAATGTACTTGTACAACTACTGTTCAAACTCACAAGGAGCCATAAAAATGAAGAATACCTTATTCATAATTCCTTTCATGCCTTCATAAGTTCTTCCATCAAAGTCAGCATAACCCAAGGTATAAAACTCATTCTTCACATCAGCAAATGTCAAAAAATATGAACCATGACAATGAGGAAATGCATCACTATCAGTAACATCAAACTTCACTTGTATTACCCCCTCATTAGCTTGCTGATCCATAAAGAAGCTAAATTACTCATACTCACATAAGCCATGGATACCAAAATCAGGAAATACTTCAAGATGGAATGAAATATCAACATGTTCCTCAAAACATGGATTGGAAACCTCTTCCACTTGCAAATTACCCACATGGTCACAAGGAGACAGTTGATCAACATCATAGTCCTACTCACTACATGGAAAAATGAACCCATCAAATGAAATTTCAATCTCATAATCACTTTTAGCCCAGGAAGAGATACAATCTGATTTCTTACTGCATATTGACACATTTTCAACAATAAAATCATAATAACCCAAATCTGAAAACTCAAAGCATTCCTCAAACAATGGATTAACAACACCATGTTTTTCTCCCATATGAGCATGGTAACAAAGAGATGGTTGATCCATATCAATGTCCTCATCAAATAGATCATTACTAAAGACTTTGAAGACACTAGTATCCCTGCTATCATAATCATTGTCCTAATCACTTTCAGCATATGATTAAAAATCAGAGATGTCACTATAAGTATATTCAACATCTCTATCCATAGGCAAAGAAGGAGATGGGAAAGGACACCAATCATCCCCAAGCTTTTGATCATGTGAAAGATTTTCATTACACAAACTAATCATATGCTTCAATTGATCATCATTAAATGAAGGGATTTCAAAAACACACTCATCTAGCACTTTGCCCTTTGACTGAAATAACTCAACTAACTGATCTTCATTCTGATTTTTATCCATAATATCATGATAAAGTTGCAATATAGTATCATACTCCATCTCATAAGGAGGACCATCATTTACTATCCTTCTTTCCTTAAGTTTTGACACCAAATCCTTTTCAAAGCTCTTAATATCAAATTCATTTGTATCATGCTGATGTAACACATTATTTTCAGAATTGGTGAAGATACCCTTACCTCCACATGCTCATTTGCATTCATTTCCCCAAATGCTCTTATCTTCCCATGCTATACTAGGCTCACACAATGGATCAACATCCTTCAACATATCAGTTTCTTGTGGGACATAGGTTTCAGCATCATCTTGATCCTCATAAGAGTGTAAAACATATACATCCTCTTCAACATTCAAAACATTGTTAGTATCATTGCATCTAGGATCAAAACAAGAGGGTGTTTCTAATATAACTCTGTAAGGAAAAGATTCATTGAGCAAGTCAGCATCATAAGTATTTGAAACATCATTCATTGCTACGATTTCTTGGACATATGTATTGCCATCTTCATTAGAGGTTTCTTCCACATGCAACAAAGGATTGTTAACCATACATCTATTCAAATCTGAATTCAAGACCTGATTAGAAACCAAAGAGGAGGTATCAACACACCTACTTGGAGCTGAAAATTTTTCATAATAGTCATGTTCATTCTCAAATGTATTTTTCCAGAAAATCCCTCTAGAGAAATGGTTCTTTGTCAATCTATATTTCACATTGTTTTCAATTTCTATTATTGTCCTAAAAGCTTGATGCAAAGTCTTAGGTTCCTTGTCTCTCAACCTATAACTCATCTTATTGTCAAATGCATAAAAGTAAACCAAAACACACACATGATCTTGAGATCTATTTATTTCAGGTATTTCATGCAAAGCTCTTGCAAATCTAATATTGAAATCAGGAACTAATTCATCTTATTTATTCTTAAGATTCAACCAATCAGTAAATACATTGCTCAAATTTATTCTCTCACCAAATTGTTCCATGAAGGAAACATGCAATTCATCCCAAGAAGAAATTGAACAAGTTGGTAAAAAATAAAACCAGTCCCTAGCATCATCTTTCAATGTTTGGACAAACAACTTCATGTATACATCTTCATACTTTATTTCAAAGTCACCCAATAGATCAATGAACATTTGAACATAATGACTTGTTGAAACAACTTAATCCCCACAAAATTTTGTCAAATAATCTTTGATTTCATGAGGTATATCATGTGGAAAATCTTTAATGCCATCAAAACACAATGACTCATACCTCTTGGTATGAAAGGATTTTGAACAACCCTTGCTATTTTGAATTGTAGATGAAAAAAAAAAATTGACATCTCACTAATTTTAACACACCTCTTTCCTAGTACTGGAAACACTCAATAGAGACAACCCGTTTCAATCATTCGATTCTCATGAAAGGAAAATACATGAGAAGTAGAATACCTTTGTTGTCATTGCTGAGATACTCTTTCATGGCCAGCAGAAGTAAACCCACTCAAAAAATCATCTAATATTTTATCCTTCCTTGCCAAAACAAACTGACAAGGGCTTCAAATCTGCAAAGAATATACTGCAAAATCTCTGAAATTTTACAAGTAAATCAATGCTACTGAGATGTACAAGAATTCAGAGTCACCACCCACAAAGATGTGGGAAAATATTTAATAAAATGATCAAGAAATGGATGATAAACAGTTAGTCATTCTAAACTTTACAATAATCCATTTCTCCCCAGGACAGTCACCATTTTGTTTGCGCGACTCAGATGGGAAAACTCAACTAAAATTTGATTTAACTTTTAAAATAACACTAGGGATTTTCTGAATAGCACAATAAGACTACTTCATCTTTATCTCCAGTAGAGTCACCATTTTTTTAGCAATTTTTTTGTGGAATCTGTATAAGCATCAATGCTTGAACCTATGACCCCTAACTTCTGATTTCAGGAATAAAAAACACTAATTAACAAGGATATTATCCTTCTTCACTTCAAGCTCCACAAACCCAGGTGGGTGTACTAATCTTTAGACTCACTGCTTAATGGTAAACCCTACAGTGGATTACGGACATTCATCCTTCTTCTTTTTAAAGTCCCTAGACCTAGGAAGGCTAACCTATAGATTCACTTCTTCAAGGAATCACCAACAATGTCTTTACTATACAATACAGATTCTAAACATCCATGCTTTTAAATAGGAAATGGAAAATGATTTGATTTTAAATGATTGATGGTAAGGACTGCATAACCAGCAAAGACCAGTGCCTTATCTAGTGGGCAACAGATTCATACAAATGTACATCAACAGAAATTACTTAATAGAAATAGAAATAGAATGACTTACAATCTATATGTAGCTCACATGAATGCCTTACAAACTATCTTATCATTCCCATACTACTGTATCAAATCATCATACAAATGCTTATCCCCCCTGAAATCACTCATAAGACTGAATCCTTCCTTGAAGGAAACTCACAAGTAATTGCTTAGTTACCTTGTAACCAACATATTCAGAATCACTTACAAATTAAACATACAAGAGCATCAACAAAATATAAAGAGACAACAATAATATGGAACAGGAACTGCACTGTGTTTTATTAAGATATTTATGCTTCAATACATCTAGAATGACAAAAAGCTCAGAAAATATGACCCTAGAATTAGAAAGATGCCTTGCAGCATTAACTTTACCATCCATGTTACAATGGAGAAGAAACCAGATATAGGATAAAGAAAAAAACAAAATCAGTCACCGACACCTTTCTGTCCCCAAAAATATCTGCAACTGCTTCAAACTACAACTGCAATAATCTGATATGATCTGGACTCAAATGGTCTGCAAAATTAGAATCCTCATTCTAAATTCTGAGACCCCTTTGGTGATATATGATACTTGGTATTTTGAACAAAATTTGCCCCCCTGAACATTTAAACAAACTTTGCCTTCCCGCGCACATTTCTTGAATAATTTTTGAAATATTTATGCCTTTTTCAATAGTCAAACTATTGAATTGAAATGATTTTATTTAAAAATCTGAATATTTTATGATTTATCCTTATTTCACCCAAATTTAATTAGCTTGTGACACTTGTCAATCAGGCTTAATTGCTTAATAGTTAGATGTCATGCATCTTCCTTTTAAGCCATTAAGTCAACCATTAGATTTCTTTCAACCTGCACACCCTTTAATTCCTCCTTTTTTTAGATGAATTTATACACATATTTCATTTTTATCCCTTTTATCTAGATTAAACTAGAATCTGCCACTTGTCAATCAGACTCAATGGCTTAGTGGTTAGATGTCACGCATCTTCCTTTTAAGCCATTAAGTCCATTGTTAGATTCTTTTCAACTTGCAAGTTATTTAACCCCTTCTTTTTTGAGATGAATTTAATTTTAATATTGCATATTAATACCTTTTCTCTCACACTGCATCAGATTGCACCACTTCACAATGTCCTACTGGCTCTGTGGATCCAATAGATGCCATGTCACCTACCCTATGCCATGTGGCATCCTCTGATTGGCTGCCTCTATAGTGCTCCAGATTGTGCCATGTATCTACCCTGCCAAATGTCACAATCCCCTTAATGGCTTAATGATATCTTCCTTGCAACTTTCTCATTAAGCTATTAAGTCATCCATTGATCGTGGTAGCCTCGAGATTCATGCCCAAACCCACAGTCTTTTTTACAACTCACCTGCCATGTCACACTCGCGGGTCCCACCAAAATTTTATTTTTGTCCTCCGGGCATGATTCCCAATGCATAGCCTTATCTTTGTGCTTCATATCATCTATTCTGTGTTGTTGCATTTAAACACTTCAGTTTTCCTTTGTGGGGGCAATGTGGGATTAAACTCCTTTGGTTTTTTAAAGACTTTGTGCATTTTGCTCTAAAATAATGGGGCCCACCATGCACTTAACTATCTAGCCAAGAGGCCCACCAAGTGGCCCTTGGTTCTTTCTTCAAACCATAAAGTGAGTGCATTAGTATATAAATACTAAAAAAAAAATCGCAGCCCCATGCATGTGGGATAAATCTCTACGTATTTTTTCAAGCTTTTTGAGACTATCTCCAAGAGCTGCTCACCAATGGCCATATCTTCTTGTTGGTTAAGACCTCCAATCTCTTCCATAGTGTTGGGCATCCCTTCCTATGGATTCACTATTGCAATTTTAACTTAAAAACTTTAAAAACCTTCTCCTCTCTTGCTAGGCGCAGCATGCTGTTTGTTGGTTTTGTCTTTATTTTTCAAGCTTCTTGAAAGCTTCTAGAAGTTGCTGCTCATCTATGACACCATTTTTAATGTTGTTGAAGACTTCCATATTTCTCCATGGAGGTGGGTGCCCCTTTCTATGGATGCACATTTGCATTTTAGAAACTAAAAAAACTTTAAAAACCTTCTTTCTTGCTTGGCGCAACACTTCTGGATTGCTAGTTTGTAATGCATTTTTAAATTAAAAACATTAAAAAAATCCACCCAAGGCTTGGGTGCACCAATATGTGGAGTCTCTTTGCCTTTTAAAAGCTAAAAAATATTTAAAAAACTCCTCTAAGTTGGGTGCAGCCAAGACATGCATTGCTGGTTTATATTTTGCATTGTAAAGTTTTAAATAAAAACATTAAAACTCCCCTTTCCATTGCTGGGCGCAGCCTTTATGCTGTGGTTGCTGATTTTTCTTTATTTTACAAAAGACAATGAAATCCCTTTGAATGTCTTTCATTTTCATCCTCTGAATGCTAGCCCCATATGCTTTTGTCCATTTGCCGGTTAAAGCTTTTAATAAACAAATACATTTTAAAATGTTGATTCTAAAATACTCTCAAAATTTCACCGACTTTAGAAAATGCTCTTTCTATGCCGATACAATCCATTTTATAATCAACCCACAAAGTAAAACACTCATGAACATTTTAAAAAAAAAAACTTTCAAAGCTCCACAAATCGACTTTATTTTTGGCAAATAGTCTCGAGATCAACTTTTGAAAACTGATTAAATAATGCTTTGCAACCATGGGGTCTGGACAATACATTCTTCCCTAGCATATGAACACCTATCATTAACTGGACAGACTTTGAAAACACTCAGGCCCAAAGATAATAGTATGCAAAGTATACCACTTTGTTATATTCTGCAACTCAAAGAATTCAGACTTGTGCAAACGCTGCCAAAGGTGTCACGTGGAACGTCATCATACCACCTCTTGAAGATCTATCACTTGGAAAAATAATTCATTCATCCTCATTGAATACACATGCAAAATGGCTTGGCCAGATTCACCCTTAGGTGTAAGATGCAAATAATCAAACTTAACAATTCAGAAAAACAGTCCAAGCGCAAAATGTTGAATCAGCATAAACTCCATCCAGATCAGTCGTTGAAAGATTAGCAATATATTCTCTGAGACTTCACCATCAGATCAAGTAGTACACTTACATGCAATGAGAATGACTCCACAATTGGTTCTTGAAAACAACTCTCACAAAATTACCATTCTGTTTACTCCAATTTAGATCTATACTGCAAACGGCACAAACTGCCGCTCAAAACTGACTTTGAAAACTCATCAACTGAAACCTTCATGAACCAGAATCTTGGGTATTTATTCACTCCCATAAAAGTAAAATGAATCCAAAATTATCTCAGTTAGAAAACCATAAGGTGAAAAACCAACAAACACCAAAGTCATCCTATTACAAACATTCTGGAATAAAATAGTGAAATATGTAGAAGTATGGTTTGGAAATGGCTTAAGAAAGTAACCCGATGGATTGGTAGAGATCCAAATATATTAAGGAAGAGTCACTCATAGGTCTAAAATGTGGAACAACCCTCAATTATTCTTGACCTTGAACCGGGTGCAAACTAGGAGACCTCCAAGCAGGCTACTTGGAAAATTGTATTTCATCATTTGACAAATTGATAGAAAATGCAAACGGAATGGGCTTAGCAATTTGAAGAAATGGACCTGTCGTGACCTAAAGACGGAGACTCAAGAATTATTTGACCTCTAAAATATAGTACAAAAGGAATTTTTTAATTAGGTCACAAGGTCAAAACTTACAATTGGTCAAACAGGGCTACTCAGAATTCAGGGCAGAACAAAGAAACAAGATATCTCTGGAAGACCAACTTTGAGGGATCAGAAAACCTATCAAACGGACTCGATATAACTTAGGATTTGAAATATAAGATCTATGATGTACATGTTAAACATTCCCAAAATAGTGACCCATGAAAATCAATTAGACGCAAGTTATTCAAATCCAAACTAGGCATGTTACAGCAAATTGACACTTGGGCAGTAAATGCAAAATGGACAAGTGCTCAAAACAAGACATCACTAAATGACTCAAAACTTGAATATGATGATCTAGGATGTGTTCTTATGCCTAAACAAGAGTTATGAACACATGATATGCATGGAAAACTTCATAATTGAATTTGGGCAAATAGGCTCAAAAAGCACTTATAGGGGGTCAAAATGCAAAGCACTAACAAGGTACTCAAAAACCCTTTTTGTATTTTTGGAATCCCAGCAATGGTTCTGACTAGGGATGCCTGCCCCATGTGGTCATGCAGAGAATTGAGAATCATTGGTAGAATCATACCACCCCAAAAACAAGTCAAACTTTCTTTTCTCTCTTATTTCTCCTTTCTCTCTTGAATCTCTTTATTTCTCTCCAAAATAGAAAACCTCTTTATTCGAAAGAAAGCACACCACACAAATGAAGGGAAAGTGACTATAGAATATGTACATTATTTACAAAAAGCCTCAAAACTTTTCACAACTGAAACTAGCACTTACCTCTATCAAAAATCTGATTTTCTTCTTGGCATACAAATATTAAAATGAAAATGCACTTGTACAACTGCAATTCAAACTCACAAGGAATCATAAAAATGAAGAATATCTTATTCAAAATTCCTTTCATGCCTTCATAAGTTTTTCCATAGGATTCAACATAACCCAAGGTATAAAATTCATTCTTCACATCAACAAATGTTAGAAAATATGAACCATGACAATGGGGAAATGCATCACTATTAGTAACATCAAACTTCACTTGTATTACCCCCTCATTAGCCGGATGATACATAAAGAAGCTAAATGACTCATACTCACATAAGCAATGGATACCAAAATCTAGAAAGACTTCAAGATGGAAAGACATATCAACATGTTCCTCAAAACATGGATTGGAAACCTCTTCCACTTCAAAAATACCCACATGGTCACAAGGAGACAGCTGATCAACATCATAGTCCTGCTCACTACATGGAACAATGAACCCATCAAATGAAATTTCAATCTCATAATCACTTTTATCGTGAGAAGAGATATAATCTGATTTCTTACTACATATTGACACATTTTCAACAATAAAATCATTATAACCCAAATCTGAAAACTCAAAGCATTCCTCAAACAATGGATTAACAACACCGTGTTTTTCTCCCATATGAACATGGTAACAAAGATATGGTTGATCCATATCAAATTTCTCATCAAATACATCATTACTAAAGACTTTGAAGACATTAGTTCCCTTGCTGTCATAATCACTTTCAGCATATGATTCAAAGTCAAAGATGCCACTATAAGTATATTCAACATCTCTATCCATAGGCAAAGAAGTAGATGGAAAATTTATACTACCTTCTTCACACGGAGGAGGTGGGAAAGGACACCAATCGTTCACAAGCTTCTCATCATGTGCAAGATTTTCATTACAAAAACTAATCATATGCTTCAATTGATCATCATTGAATGAAGGGATTTCAAAAACACACTCATCTAACACTTTTCCCTTTGACTGAAAAGACTCAACTAACTGATCTTCATTCTATTTCTTATCCATAATATCATGATAAAGTTGCAATATAGTATCATACTCCATCTCATAAGGAAGACCATCATTTACTATCCCTCTTTCCTTAAGTTTTGACAACAAATCCTTTATAAAGCTCTTAATATCAAATTCATTTGTATCATGCTAATGTAACACATTACTTTCAGAATTGGTGAAGATGCCCTTTCCTCCACATGCTGATTTTTTTTCATTTCCCCGAAATCTCTTATCTTCCCATGCTATACTAGGCTTGCACAACGGATCAACATTCTTCAACATTTCATTTTCTTGTGGGACATAGGTTTCAGCATCATCTTGATCCTCATAAAAGTGTAAAACATATACATCCTCTTCATCATTCAAAACATTGTTAGTATCATTTCATCTAGGATCAAATGAGAGGGTGTTTCTAATATAACTTTGTAAGGAAAAGATTCATTGAGGCAAGTCAACATCATAAGTATTTGAAACATCATTCATTGCTACCATTTCTTGGACATATGTATTTCCATCTTCATTAGAAGTTTCTTCTGCATGCAACAAAGGATTATTAACCATACACCTATTCAAATCTGAATTCAAGACCTGATTAGAAACCAAAGCAAAGGTATCAACAAACCTACTTGGGGCTGCAAAATTTTCATAATAGTCTTGTCCATTCTCAAATGTATTTTGCCGGCAAATCCCTCTAGAGAAATGGTTCTTTATCAATCCGTATTTGACATTGTTTTCAATTTCTATTGCTGTCCTAAAAGCTTGATGCAAATTCTTAGGTTCCTTATCTCTCAACCTATAACTCATCTTCTTGTCAAATGCATCAAAGTAAACTACAACACACACATGATCTTGAGGTCTATTTCTTTCAGGTCTTTCATGCAAAGCTCTTGCAAATATGACATTGAAATCAGGAACTAATTCATCTTCTTTAATCTTAAGATTCAAGAAATCAGTAAATACATTGCTTAAATTCATTCTCTCACCAAATTGTTCCATGAAGGCAACATGCAATTCATCCCAAGAAGAAATTGAACAAGCTGGTAAAAAAGAAAACCAGTCCCTAGCATCATCTTTCAAAGTTTGGACAAACAACTTCATGTATACATCTTCATACTTTATTTCAAAGTCACCCAATAGATCAATGAACATTTGAACATGATGACTTGCTAAAACAACTTGATCGCCACAAAGTTTTGGCAAATAATCTCTTATTTAATGAGGTACATCATGTGGAAAATCTTTAATGCCATCAAAATACAATGGCTCATACCTCTTTGTATGAAAGAATTTTGAGCAACCCTTGCTGGTCTAAATTGTAGATGAAAAAAAATTTGACATCTCACTAATTTTAACACAACTATTTCCTAGTACTAAAAAAAATCAATAGAGGACACCCATTTGAATCATTCAATTCTCATGAAAGGAAAATAAATGAGAAGTAGAATACCTTTTTTGTCACTATTGAGATACTCTTTCATGGCCAGCAAAAGTAAACCCACTCAAACAACCATCTAATATTTATCCTTCCTTGCCAAAACAAGCTAACAAGGGCTTCAAATCTGCA
Source organism: Thuja plicata (assembly GCA_018584345.1). Lineage (NCBI taxonomy): Eukaryota > Viridiplantae > Streptophyta > Pinopsida > Cupressales > Cupressaceae > Thuja > Thuja plicata. The sequence continues at coordinate 313,890 of MU225285.1, read as the reverse complement.
AACAATATACTATAAAATCTCTGAAATATTACACGTAAGTCAATGCTACTAGGCTACACAAGAATTCAGAGTCACCACCCAAAAAGATGTGGGAAAAGATTTAATAAAATAATCAAGAAATGGATGATAAAAAGTTAGTCATTCCAGACTTTAAAATAATCCATTTCTCCCCAGCAGAGTCGTCATTTTGTTAGTGCGACTTAGATGGGAAAATTCAACTGAAATTTGATTTAACTTTTAAAATAACACCAGGGATTTTTTGAATAGCACAACAAGACTACTTCATCTTTATCCCCCAGCAGAGTCACCATTCTTTTAGCAATTTTTTTTGCGGAATCTATATAAGCATCAGTGCTTGACACTATGACCCCCGACTTCTGATTCTAGGAAGTAAAAACACTATTTAACAAGGATATTATCCTTTTTCACTTTGGGCTCCACAGACCCAGGTGGGTGTAGCAATCTTCAGACTCACTTCTTAATGGTAAACCCTACAGTGGATAAAGGACATTCATCCTTCTTCATTTTAAAGTCCATAGACCTAGGAAGGCTAACCTATATATTCACTTCTTCAAGGAATAACCAACAATGTCTTTACTATACAATACAGATTCTAAACATCCATGCTTTTAAATAGGAAATGGAAAATGATTTGATTTTAAATTTTTGATGGTAAGGACTGCATAACCAGCAAAGACCAGTGCCTTATCTAGTGGGAAACAGAGTCATACAAACATACATCAACAAAAATTACTTAATGGAAACAGAAATAGAATGCCTTACAATCTATATGCAGCTCAGATAGAATGTCTTACAATCTAGATGCAGCTCAGATAGAATGCCTTATAGACTATCTTATCATTCCCATACTACTATATCAAATTGTCATACAAATGCTTATTCCCCTGAAATCACTCATAAGACTGACTCCTTCCTTGAAGGAAACTCACAAGTAATTGCATAGTTACCTTGTAACCAGCATATTCAGAATGCCTTACAAAATAAACATACAAGAGCATCAACAAAATATAAAGCGACAACAATAATATGGAACCCTAGAATCAGAATGTTGCCTTGCAGCATTAATTTCACCATACCTATTACAATGAAGAAGAAACCAGATATAGGATAAATAAATAAAAAAATCAATCACCGACACCTGTCTATCCGTAAAAATATCTACAACTGCTTCAAACTGCAACTACAATAATTTGATATGATCTGGACTCAAATGGTCTACAAAATCAAAATCCTCATTATGAGACCTTTCCGATGATATATGTTAATTGGTATTTTGGACAAAATTTCCCCCCCTGAACATTTATACAAACTTTTCCTTCCCGTGCACATTTCTTGAGTAATTTCTAAAATATTTATGCCTTTTTCAATAGTCAAACTATTGAATTGAAATGATTTTATTTAAAAATCTACATATTTTTATGTTTTATCCTTACTTCACCCAGATTTCATCACCTTGTGACACTTTTCAATCAAGCTTAATGGTTAAATTTCATGCATCTTCCTTTTAAGCTATTAAGTCAACCATTAGATTTCTTTCAACCTGCACATCCTTTAATTCCTCCTTTTTTGAGATGAATTTATGCACATATTTCATTTTAATTCCTTTTATCCAGATTAAACTAGAATCTGCCACTTGTCAATCAGACTCAATGGCTTAATGGTTAGATGTCATGCATCTTCCTTTCAAGCCATTAAGTCCACCGTTACATTCTTTTCAACTTGCAAGTTATTTAACTCCTTTTTTGAGATGAATTTAATTTTAATATTGCATATTAATGCCTTTTCTCTCCTACTGCACCAGATTGTGTCACTTGGCAATCTCCTATTGGCTCTATGTGTCCACTAGATGCCATGTCACCTGCCCTGTGCCATGTGGCATCCTCTGATTGGCTACCTCTACAGTGCTCCAGATTGCGCCATGTGTCTACCCTGCCACATGTCACAATCCCCTTAATGGCTTAATGATATCTTCCTTGCAAATTTCTCATTAAGCCATTAATTCATCCATTGATCTTGGTTGCCTCGAGATTCATGCCCAAACCTACAGTCTTTTTGCCAACTCACCTGCCATGTCACACTTGCGGGTCCCACCAAAATTTTGTTTTTGTCCTTAAGACACAATTCCCAATGCACCTGCCACCTGTGTGTGCATAGCCTTGTTTTTGTGCTTCATATCATCTATTGTGTGATGTTGCATTTAAACACTTCATTTTTCCTTTGTGGGGGCAATGTGAGATTAAACTCCTTTAGTTTTTTAAAGACTTTGTGCATTTTTCTCCAAAATAATGGGGCCCACCGCGCACTTAACTATCAAGCCAAGAGGCTCACCAAGTGGCCCTTGGTTCTTTCTTCAAACCATAAAGTGAGTGCATTAGTATATAAATACTAAAAAAAATTGCAGTCCCATGCATGTGGGATAAATCTCTATGTATTTTTTCAAGCTTTCTGAGACTTTCTCCAAGTCCTGCTCACCAATGGCCATATCTTCTTGTTGTTTAAGACCTCCAATCTCTTCTATAGTGTTGGGAATCCCTTCCTATGGATTCACTATTTCAATTTTAACTTAAAATTTTTAAAAACCTTCTCCTCTCTTGCTAGGCGCAGCATGCTGTTTGTTGGTTTTGTCTTTGTTTTTCAAGCTTCTTGAAAGCTTCCAGCAGTTGCTGCTCATCTATGACACCATTTCAATGTTGTTAAAGACTTCCATATTTCTCCATGGATCTGGGCACCCTTTCCTATGGATGCACATTTGCATTTTAGAAACTAAAAAAACTTTAAAAACCTTCTTTCTTGCTTGGCGCAACACTTCTGGATTGCTGGTTTGTAATGCATTTTTAAATAAAAAAACATTAAAACAACTCCACCCAAGGCTTGGGCGCACCAATTTTTGGATTCAATTTTCCTTTTAAAAGCTTAAAAATCTTTAAAACCCTCCTCTGAGCTGGGTGCAGCAAGGACATGCATTGCTGGTTTATATTTTGCATTGTAAAGTTTTAAATAAAAACTTTAAAACTCCCCTTTCCATTGCTGGGAGCAGCCTTTATGTTGTGGTTGCTGATTTGTCTTTATTTTACAGAAAAAAATGAAATCCCTTTCAATATCTTTCATTTCCATCCTCTGAATGCTAGCCCCATATGCTTGTGTCCATTTCCCAGTTAAAGCTTTTAATAAACAAATACATTTTAAAATGTTGATTCTAAAATACTCGCAAAAGTTCACTGAATTTACAAAATGCTCTTGCTATGCCGATAAAAACCATTTTATAATCAACCCACAAAGTGAAACACTCGTGAACATTTTTAAAAAACAACTTTGAAAGTTCCGCAAATTGACTTTATTTTTGGCAAATAGCCTCTAGATCAACTTTTGAAAACTGACTAAATAATACTTTGCAACCATGGGGTCGGGAAAATACATTCTTCTCCAGCATATGAAGACTTATCATTGACTAGATGGGCTTTGAAAACACTCAGGCCCAAAGATAATAGTATGCAAACTATACCACTTCGTTATATTGCGCAAGTCGCAGAATTCAGACTTGTGCAAACCCTGCCAAAGGTGTCACTTGGAAAGTCATCATACCACCTCTTGAAGATCTATCACTTGGTAAAATGATTAATTCATCCTCATAAAATTCACATGCAAAATGGCTTGGCCAGATTCACCCTTAGGTGTAAGATTCAAATAATCAAACTTAACAATTCAGAAAAACTGTGTAAGCGCAAAATGTTGAATCAACATAAACTCCATCCGAATCAGTCATTGAAATATTAGCAAGATATGCTCTGAGACTTCACCATCAGATCAAGTAGTACACTTACATTCCATGATAATTATTCCACAATTGGCTCTTGAAAACAACTCTCATAAAATGACCATTTTGTTTACTACAATTCTGCTTTGTACTGCAAACTGCACAAACTGCCTCTCAAAACTGACTTTGAAAACTCATCAACTGAAACCTTCATGAACCAGAATCTTGGGTATTTATTCACTCCCATAAAAGAAAAATGAATAAAGAAGATAAATGACTCATACTCACATAAGCCATGGATACCAAAATCTGGAAGGACTTCTAGATGAAAAAACATATCAACATGTTCCTCAAAACATGGATTGGAAACCTCTTCCACTTGCAAATTACCCACATGGTCACAAGGAGACAGCTGATCAACGTCATAGTCTTGCTCACTACATGGAACAATGAACCCATCAAATGCAATTTCAATATCATAATCACTTTTAGCCCAAGAAGAGATACAATCTGATTTCTTATTGCATATTGACACATTTCAAACAATAAAATCATAATAACCCAAATCTGAAAACTCAAAGCATTCCTCAAACAATGGATTAACAACACCATGTTTTTCTCCCATATGAACATGATAACAAAGAGATGGTTGATCCATATCAATGTCCTCATCAAATACATCATTACTAAAGACTTTGAAGACATTAGTACCCATGCTTTCATAATCATTGTCATAATCACTTTCAACATATGATTCCAAGTCAGAGATGTCACTATAAGTATATTCAACATCTCTATCCATAGGCAAAGAAGTAGATGGAAAATTTATACTACCTTCCTCACATGGAGGAGGTGGGAAAGGACACCATTCATCTACAAGCTTCTCATCATGTGCAAGATTTTCATTACACAAACTAACCATATGCTTCAATTGATCATCATTGAATGAAGGGATTTCAAAAACACACTCATCTAGCACTTTGCCTTTTGACTGAAAAGACCCAAGTAACTGATCATCATTCTATTTTTTATCCATAATATCATGATAAAGTTGCAATATAGTATCATACTCCATCTCATAAGGAAGACCATCATTTACTATCCCTCTTTCCTTAAGTTTTGACACCAAATCCTTTTCAAAGCTCTTAATATCAAATTCATTTGTATCATGCTGATGTAACACATTATTTTCAGAATTAGTGAAGATACCCTTACCTCTACATGCCGATTTGCATTCATTTCCCCGAATGCTCTTATCTTCCCATGCTATACTAGGCTCACACAATGGATCAACATTATTCAACATATCATTTTCTTGTAGGACATAGGTTTCTGCATCATCTTGATCCTCATAAGAGTGTAAAACATATACATCCTCTTCAGCATTCATAACATTGTTAGTATCATTGCATCTAGGATCAAAATGAGAGGGTGTTTCTAGTAGAACTTTGTAAGGAAAAGAGCCATTGAGCAAGTCAACATTATAAGTATTTGAAACATCATTCATTGCTACCATTTCTTGGACATATGGATTGCCATCTTCATTAGAAGTTTATTTCGCATGCAACAAGGGATTATTAACCATACACCCATTCAAATATGAATTCAAGACCTGATTAGAAACCAAAGCAGAGGTATCAACACACCTACTTGGAGCTGCAAATTTTTCATAATAGTCTTGTCCATTCTCAAATGTATTTTTCTGGAAAATCCCTTTAGAGAAATGGTTCTTTATCAATCCGTATTTGACATTATTTTCAATTTCTATTGTTGTTGTAAAATCTTGATGTGAAGTCTTAGGTTCCTTGTCTCTCAACCTATAACTCATCTTCTTGTCAAATGCATCAAAGTAAACCACAACACACACATGATCTTGAGGTCTATTTCTTTCAGGTATTTCATGCAAAGCTCTTGCAAATCTAATATTGAAATCAGGAACTAATTCATCTTCTTTAATCTTAAGATTCCACCAATCAGTCAATACATTGCTCAAATTCATTATCTCACCAAATTTTTCCATGAAGGCAACATACAATTCATCCCAAAAATAAATTGAACAAGCTGGTAAAAAGGAAAACCAGTCCCTAGCATCATCTTTCAAAGTTTGGACAAACAACTTCATGTATACATCTTCATACTTTATTTCAAAGTCACCCAATAGATCAATGAACATTTGAACATGATGACATGCTGAAACAACTTGATCACCACAAAAGTTTTGCAAATCATCTCTGATTTCACAAGGTGCATCCTATGGGAAATGTTTAATGCCATCAAAAAACAATGGCTCATACCTCTTGGTATGAAAGGATTTTGAACACCCTTTCTGGTCTAAACTTTAGATAAAAAAAATTTGACATCTCACTAATTTTAACACACCTCTTTTCTAGTGTTGAAAACACTTAATAGAGACAATCTAATTGAATCATTTGATTCTCATGAAAGGAAAATACATGATAATTAGAATACCTTTCTTATCATTTCTGAGATACTCTTTCATGGCCAGCTGAATTAAAACCACTCAAACAACCATCTAATATTTTATCCTTCCTTGCAAAAACAAACTGACAAGGGCTTCAAATCTGCAAACAATATACTGCAAAATCTCTGAAACTTTACATGCAAATCAATGCTACTGGGCTGCACAAGAATTCAATGTCACCACCCACAAAGATGTGGGAAAATATTTAATAAACTAATCAAGAAATGGATGATAAATAGTTATTCATTCCAGACTTTACAACAATCCATTTCTCCCCAGCAGAGTTGTCATTTTGTTAGCGCGACTTAGATGGGAAAACTCAACTAAAGTTTAATTTAACTTTTAAAATAACACCAGGGATTTTCTGAATAGCACAACAAGACTACTTCATCTTTATCCCCAATAGAGTCCACATATTGTTAGCAATTTTTCTTACAGAATCTGTATAAGAATCAATGCTTGACCCTATGACCCACAACTTCTAATTCCAGCAAGTAAAAACAGTAATTAACAAGGATATTATCCTTCTACACTTCGGGCTCCACAGACCCAGGTGGGTGTACCTAACTTTAAACTCACTGCTTAACATTAAAACCTACAGTGGATTAAGGACATTCATCCTTGCTCTCTTTAAAGTCCCTATACTTAGGAAGGCTAACCTACAGATTCTAAACATCCATGCTTTTAAATAGGAAATGGAAAATGATTTGATTTTAAATGATTAATGGTAAGGACTGCATAACCAACAAAGACCAATGCCTTATCTAGTGGGCAACAAAGTCATACAAACGTACATCAATAGAAATTACTTAATGGAAACATAGGTAGAATGCCTTACAATCTATATGCAACTCAGATATAATGTCTTATAGACTAGCTTATCATTCCCATACTACTATATCAAATCATCATACAAATGCTTATCCCTCTGAAATCACTCATAAAACTGACTCCTTCCTTGAAGGAAACTCACAAGTCATTGCATAGTTACCTTGTAACGAGCATATTCATAATGCCTTACAAAATAAACATACAAGAGCATCAAAAAAATATAAAGAGACAACAATATTATGGAACAGGAACTACATTATGTTTTATTAAGATATTTATCCTTCAATAGATCCAAAATGACAAAAAACTTAAAAAATATGACCCTAGAATCATAAATCTGCCTTGCAGCATTAATTTCACCATCCCTGTTACAATGGAGAAGAAACCAGATATAGGAGAAAGAAAAAACAAAATCAGTCACTGACACCTGTCTGTCCCAGAAAATATCTACAACTTCAATAATCTGATATGATTTGGACTCAAATGGTCTACAAAATCTGAATCCTCATTCTGAGACCTTTCTGGTGATATTTGATACTTGTTGTTTTGGACAAAATTTGCCCCTCTAAACATTTAAACAAAGTTTGCCTTCCTGTGCACATTTCTTGAATAATTTTTGAACTATTTATGTCTTTTTCAATAGTCAAACTATTGAACTGAAATGATTTTATTTAAAAATCTGCATATTTTACCTTTTATCCTTATTTCACCCAGATTTAATCAGCTTGTGACACTTGTCAATTAGGCTTAATGGCTTAATGGTTAGATGTCATGTATCTTCCTTTTAAGCCATTAAGTCAACCATTAGATTTTTTTCAACCTACACACCCTTTAATTCATCCTTTTTTGAGATGAATTTATGCACATATTTCATTTTAATCCCTTTTATCCAGATTAAACCAGGATCTACCACTTGTCAATCAGACTCAATGGCTTAATGGTTAGATGTCATGCATCCTCCTTTTAAGCCCTTAAGTCCACCATTAGATTCTTTTCAACTTGCAAGTTATTTAACCCCTTCTTTTTAAGATGAATTTAATTTTAGTATTTGATATTAATTCCTTCTCTCACACTGCACTAGGTTGCGCCACTTGAAAATCTCCTATTGGCTCTGTGTGTCCACTAGATGCCATGTCACCTGCCATGTGCCATGTGGCATCCTCTGATTGGTTGCCTCTACACTACTCCAGATTGCGCCATGTGTCTGGCCTACCACATGTCACAGTCCCCTTAATGGCTTAATGATATTTTCCTTGCAACTTTCTCACTAAGCCATTAAGTCATCCATTGATCTTGGTTGCCTCAAGATTCATGCCCAAACCTACAGTCTTTCTGCCAACTCACCTACCATGTAACACTCATGGGTCCCACAAAAAATTTTTTCTTTGTCCTCCAGCCATGCTTCCCAATGCACCCTCCACCACTGCGTGCATAGCCTTCTCTTTATTCTTTATATCATCTATTGTGTGTTGTTGCATTTAAACACTTCAATTTTACTTTATGCGGGCAATGTGGGATTAAACTCCTTTGGTTTTTTAAAGACTTTGTGTATTTTGCTCCAAAATAACAGGGCCCACCATGCACTTAAATATCCAGCCAAGAGGCCCACCAAGTGGCCCCTTGGTTCTTTCTTCAAACCATAAAGTGAGTGCATTAGTATATAAATACTAAAAAAAAATCGTAGCCCCATGCATGTGGGATAAATCTCTATGTATTTTTCAAGCTTTCTGAGACTTTCTCCAAGTGCTTCTCACCAATGGCCATATCTTCTTGCTGGTTAAGACCTCCAATCTCTTCCATATTTTTGGGAATCCCTTCCTCTGGATTCACTTTTGCAATTTTAACTTAAAAACTTTAAAAACCTTCTCCTCTCTTACTAGGCGTAGCATGTTGTTTGTTGGTTTTGTCTTTGTTTTTCAAGCTTCTTGAAAGCTTCCAGTGGTTGCTGCTCATCTATGGCACAATTTCAATGTTGTTAAAGACTTCCATATTGCTCCATGGAGCTGGGCACCCCTTCCTATGGATGCAATTTTGCGTTTTAGAAACTAAAAAAACTTTAAAAACCTTCTTTCTTGCTTGGCGCAACACTTCTGGATTGCTGGTTTGTAATGCTTTTTTAAATAAAAAACATTAAAAGAACTCCACCCAAGGCTTGGGTGCACCAATCTGTGGATTCACTTTGCATTTTAAAAGCTTAAAAATCTTTAAAACCCTCCTCTGAGTTGGATGCAGCCAAGACATGCATTGTTGGTTTATATTTTGCATTGTAAAGTTTTAAATAAAAACTTTAAAATTCCCCTTTCCATTGCTGGGTGCAGCCTTCATGCTGGGGTTGCTGATTTGTCCTTTTTTTAAGAAAAACAATGAAATCCATTTCAATATCTTTCATTTCCATCCTCTGAATGCTAGCCCCATATGCTTTTGTCCATTTGCCGATTAAAGCTTTTAATAAACAAATACATTTTAAAATGTTGATTCTAAAATACTCTCCAAAGTTCACCGACTTTAGAAAATGCTCTTTCTATGCCGATACAAACCATTTTATAATCAACCCACAAAGTAAAACACTGGTGAACATTTTTAAAAAACAACTTTCAAAGTTCCGCAAATCGACTTTATTTTCAGCAAATAGCCTCCAGATCAACTTTTGAAAACTAACTAAATAATTCTTTGCAACCATGGGGTCTGCACAATATATTCTTCTCCAACATATGAATAATTATCATTAACTTGAGGGGCTTTGAAAACACTCGGTCCCAAAGATAATAGTATGCAAAGTATACCACTTCGTTATATTCCGCAACTCGCAGAATTCAGACTTGTGCAAGCCCTGCCAAAGGTGTCACTTGCAAAGTCATCATACCACCTATTGAAGATTTTTCACTTGGAAAAATAATTCATTCATCCTCATCGAATACACATGCAAAATTCCTTGGCTGGATTCACCCTTAGGTGTAAGATGCAAATAATCAAACTTAACAATTCTGAAAAACAGTGTAAGCGCAAAATGTTGAATCAGCATAAACTTCATCCGGATCAGTCATTGAAAAATTAGTATGATATACTTTGAGACTTCACCATCGGATCAAGTAGTATAGTTACATGTCATTAGAATGATTCCAAAATTGGTTATTGATAACAACTCTCATAAAATGACCATTCTGTTTACTCCATTTCTGCTCTGTACTGCAAACTGCACAAACTACCTCTCAAAATTGACTTTGAAAACTCATCAACTGAAACCTTCATGAACCTGAATCTTGGGTATTTATTCACTCCCATAAATGGATAATGAATCCACAATTATCTCACTCAAAAAACCATAAGGTGAAAAACCAACAAACACCAAAGTTAGCCTATTAGAAACATTCTGGAATAAAATAGTGAAATATGCAGAAGTCTGGTTTGGAAATGGCTTAAGAAACTGACCTAATGGATTGGTAGAGATCCAAAAATATTAAGGGAAAGTCACTCATAGGTACAAAATGTGTACCAAACCTCAATTATTCTTGACCTTGAACCGGGTGCAAACTGGGAGACCTCCAAGCAGGCTTCTTGGAAAATTGTATTTCATCATTTGGCAAATTGATAGAAAATCCAAACGGAATGGGCTTAGCAAACTGACCAAATGGACTTGTCATGACCTGAAGATGGAGTCTCAAGAAGTATTTGACCTCTATAATATAGTGCAAAAGGAATTTTTTCAATTAGGTCACATGGTCAAAACTTACAAATGGTCTAACTGGTCTACTCAGAATTCAGGACAGAACAAAGAAACAAGATATCTCTGGAAGACCAACTTTGAGGGATCAAAAAACCTATCAAACAAACTTGAAATAAAATGGGATTTGAAATATAGGCTCTCTGATATACATGCTCAATATTCCTGAAATGGTGACCCATGAAACTCAATTAGAAGAAAGTTATTCAAATGCAAACTGGGCCCGTTACAAAAAATTGACACTTTGGTAGTAAATGCAAAATGGACAAGTGCTCAAAGCAAGACATCACAAAATGACTCAAAACTTGAATCTGATGATCTGGGATGTCTTCTTATGCCTAAAGAAGAGTTATGAACACATGATATGCATGAAAAACTTCAGAATTGCATTTGGGCAAATATGCTCAAAAAGCACTTAGAGGGGGTCAAAATGCAAAGCACTAACATGGTACTCAAAAACCCTTGTATTTTTTGAGTCCCAACAGTGGCTTTGACTAGGGAAGCATGCCCCATGCAGGCATGTAGAGAATTGAGAATCATTGGTAGAAGTAGACCACCCCAAAAACAATTCAGACTTTCTTTTTCTGTCTTATTTCTCCTTTCTCTCTTGAAGCTCTTTATTTCTCTCCAAAATAGGAAACCTCTTTATTCGAAAGAAAACAAACCGCACAACTGAAGGGAAAGAGACTATACAAAATGTACATTATTTACAAAAAGCCTCAAACCTTTTCATAATTGAATCTAGTACTTGCCTCTATTAAAAATCTGATTTTCTTATATGCATACAAATATCAGAATGATAATGTACTTGTACAGCTGATGTTCAAACTCACAAGGAATCATAAAAATGAAGAATATCTTATTCGCAATTCCAAAAATCCTCAAACCTTTTCATAATTGAATCTAGTACTTGCCTCTATTAAAAATCTGATTTTCTTATATGCATACAAATATCAGAATGATAATGTACTTGTACAGTTGATGTTCAAACTCACAAGGAATCATAAAAATGAAGAATATCTTATTTGCAATTCCTTTCATAAGTTCTTCCATCGGATTTAGCATAATCCAAGGTATAAAACTCATTCTTCACATCAGCAAATGTCAGAAAATATGAACCATGACAATGAGGAAATGCATCACTATCAGTAACATCAAAATTCACTTGTATTACCCCCTCATTAGTTGGCTGATCCATAAAGAAGATAAATGACTCATACTCACATAAGCCATGGACACCAAAATCTAGAAATACTTCAAGATGGAAAGATATATCAACATGTTCCTCAAAACATGGATTGGAAACCTCTTCCACTTGCAAATTACCCACATGGTCACAAGGAGACAGATAATCAACATCATAGTCCTGCTCACTACATGGAGCAATGAACCCATCAATTGCAATTTCAATCTCATAATCACTTTTAGCCTGGGTAGAGATACAATCTGATTTCTTACTGCATATTGACACATTTTCAACAATAAAATCAGAATGACCCAAATCTAAAAACTCAAAGATTTCCTCAAATAATGGATTAATAACACCATGTTTTTCTCCCATGTGAACATGGTAACAATTAGAGATGGATGATCCATATCAATTTCCTCATCAAATACATCATTACTAAATATTTTGAAGACATTAGTACCCCTGTTGTCATAATCATTGTCATAATCACTTTCAGCATATGATTCAAAACCAGAGATGTCACTATAAGTATATTCAACATCTCTATCCATAGGCAAAGAAGTAGATGGAAAATTTATACTACCTTCTTCACAAGGAGGAGGTGGGAAAGGACACCAATCATCCGCAAGCTACTCATCATGTGCAATATTTTCATTACACAAGAAAACCATATGCTTCAATTGACAAGTGCTCAAAACAAGACATCACTAAATGACTCAAAATTTGAATCTAACAATCTGGGATGTCTTCTTATTCCTAAACAAGAGTGATGAACACATGATATGCATCAAAAAATTTAGAATATCATTTGGGAAAATAGCTCATAAAGCACTTATAGGGGATCAAAGTGCAAAGCACTAACAAGGTACTCAAAAGCCCTTGTATTTTTTGAGTCCCAACAGATGGCCAACAGAGTATGTTCAAAGGAATAACAATAGATTATGAAATCATTTTTGTAGTCAAGGTGACATGAAACTGGGGCATTGGCTATGGAACTTTTAATTCTTTTACAGGCTTGGTTGTCATGGTCATTCCATTTGAAGTTTACATTTCCTTTCATCATGTCCACTATGCATTTGGTAATTTCAAAAAAATCTGGGACAAACCTCTTGAGGAAGTTTACCTGACCAAAAAATGATTTTACTCCAGTTTCATTCATAGGTTATTTCCCTTTAGTCACACAAAAAACTAACTTCTTGGGATTCAATGAAATCCCATCTTCCCTACACCTTTGCAACACTCTCCTTAAATCATTTATATGGTCTGCTCTTTTTCTAGAAAACATAGTAAGATCATCTAGATACATACCAATTATTTTATTCTTTGTATCACTAAAGGAAAGATCCATACGTCTTTGAAAGGTACCTTTGGCATTAATTAACCCAAAAGGTGTCCTATGGTATGCGAAAGTGCCCCACGGGGTAGTGAAAGTTTTTTTGTGCTGGTCTTCTACCTCCACTTCTATCTGATTGTACCCTGATAAACCATCCAACATAGACATCATCTCAGCTCCAGCCATGGTCTACAGTAGGTGGTCTATGTTAGGAAGAGCATAATTATATTTCAAAGAAGATTGATTTAGGTTCCTAAAGTCCACACAGATTCTTATTTCTCCATTTATCTTTCTCACGGGCACTATGTTTTCTACCCACATTGAATGATGAATAGGATATATAATCTTTGCTTTCAACATTTTATCAACTTCCCTGAAAATCGTGTCCGCAACTTTAGGATTGTAATTCCTTTGTTTCTTCCTGAAAGGTGGTGTCTCAAGTTTTAAAGGAATTTTATGTTTAAATTTACTGTCCATGAAGCTTTTTAAATCTTCATACCTGCAGGCAAAGACATCTTGGTATTCTAGGAAGATTTTCCTGGCCTCTTCCCTCTCTTTCTCTGTACAACATTTCCCAATGTTGATCATCTTGGGATCTTTCTCACTTCCAATATTAATTCCCTCATATTCACCGATGGTAGGGCCTCTCTCAATTCTCTTCTTTTTAAAAAAATTATCATGTCTATCAAAAATATTTTCAAGAATGACTATATGGGGAGGGATGATATTACCTTGCAACTAGAAAATATCTGACTTGTCCTTCTTCTACTTGTCATGATGCTCTCCTTTGTGATTATTAGGATTATTTCTATGGAATTCATCACTGCTCTTTAAAAATAGGAGGAGGTTCTTGTCATCTTCAAACACTTGCCAATCTTCCACATTATCAGGCATAGATGGTCTATACACAACCTCTACTTGGTACTTCTTATCTTTGAACTATGGGTGAGGGAGGAGTAATGAATCTGATACTGCTAAGGAGTCCACCTTGGAGTTCAACTATCTCAGCACATATTCAATAAAGAATGCATCTAATGCTTTTATTTCATCCCATACTTTGTTTCTATAGTTTTTTAATCTATGATTCTTCACAGAGTATTGATTTTTAACTTGGCGCACAATTAGCTCAGCATCACCCCAAGCTCTCAAAATTTTCACACCTTTCTCCTTTGCAGTAATAATTCCTAACACTAGGGCTTCATACTCAGCTATATTATTGGTATTTCCAAACTCCAATTTGTAAGCCATGGGATCACATACTCCATCTGGCAATATCAAGACTACACCTCCACTAGATCCTGACGATGCACAACTACCATCAAAGTCTAGAGTCTGGATCTATGGTGGCATTTCTTCGGTGGAAGACTGATTTATATAGTTTCCAAATTCTAATTCTCTATACAGAATTTGGGCTTTAGGGTCATCAGATTTTAGCACTGTGAACTTAGCTTTTTCTTCGGGAACTAGCTTTATCTTTTTGTTATCCACTAGGATTAAAGCTTGAGACCAATCCAGCTTAATTTCCCCTCCTAGATCTCTACAAAAACTTCTTCTTAGCAACAAACTGTAGCTAGCAGGTATATCAGCAAAAAGTATTGTTAACAACATTTTCTTCTCAAGGTGTGCCGCTAAAGCCACTTGAGCATCTTTGATTTGTCCAACCAAAGGTACTTGCTTGGAATCCATGGAGTAACACCTACCATGAGCTTTAGTGAGGGTAAGACCTAAAGCTTTAGCTATAGTTGATGGCATTACATTGTCAAAGGCTCCTGATTCTATTATGTAGGGTATGTGCAAGATCATGAGGGGCCAAACTATGCCCTTAAGTGGCAATGAAAAATCAGAAAATCGAGGTTAGTAAACTTGACGTGAAAATTTGAACTAGCTATCAACCTAATATAAAAAATTTGTAAAAATAGAATCTGTAGGAAATTGAATATAGTTTCTAAACTACTAGGCCTTTTCTGAAAAAAAGTTAATATGATTGGTGAAAAGTATAGATTTCAATGCAGCAATACAAAAATTTTAGGGAAAAAATAAGAAGTAGGTGTATGTCTGACCACCTTAATCATAATCAAATGATAATATTTTTTTATAAGATTTTATATATAAGTAGTAGACTCGTGCCCAGATGTGACACATTTTTTTTGTAATTTTAATCCAAAAAAATAATTAATTATGAATTATCTGTTACAGTATTTTCAGAATAAAAAAACTCCCGTGTCTGACCACCTTAACTCATAGAAAACTTTACCAAATTCAAAAAACAAAATTTCCTTATAGTAGGCGAAGCATAGAATGTGACACATTTTTTGGATTTCAAAAATGTTATACCATCTGAAAGTTATAGCCATTTTTCAATCAGTATATAAATAAGCACTTTAGAGGTAACTCAATTAGAAAATAACTAATAATTACTTACCGAATTCAAAATTTGACAGCAATTATATCAATAGAAAGCTAATAATCGCCTTAAGATACCCTTTTCGTTTCATCAAATTTGGGTGAAAAAAAGTCATCAGCTACATGGTCGAAGTCTAGAACTCAGAGAAATAGGGGAAAAGCATGTTTTTGAGACATTTGAAGAGTTGACCAAGTACGTTTGGTGCACAAAGCAATACCAAGCCTAATCGGGTACCTGAAAATCCTAGCAGAATTTTGAATTTTAAATTTTCCCTCCCCTTTCTCCCTCTTAATTTATTTTCAACCGCTTTCTCCCTCCCATTTCTCCATACTTCATATGATATATTATATATCAAAAATTAAATATTAGATTATATATTATATATATTAAATATTATATAATATCTATTATATATTAAATATTATATAATATATATTAATATTAAATATTACATTATATATCATATATCATATATTATATTATATATTATTTTATATGTATTATATATTAATAT
>MU225285.1:226251-240560 GCA_018584345.1 Thuja plicata | reverse complement strand
TCCTTAACCTTTGATGGGATATGATTCGGATATCCAGGGATACCCACAAAACTAATTGCCCCATACAAATTACTACCCCTCCAATTAAAAGATTGTGACATCTCAGCAGTTAAAAATATTACAAACTTCCACTCTTACATATTCCCTTTAAATTTTGCACAGATGCAAGTAAAACTTGAAACATGTAAACCTCTTTTTTAACTGATTCCTTTTTTCTTTAGTGTTGTAATCACTTGATAAGGAAAATTATAAAAAAATTTGAAAATACCTGGATGTATTTGAGCTATTGCAAAACATGTGTGCCTTGATGACACCTTTAAATCAGCTTCAAAACATGTAAAATATCTATTGTCACTATCGCTACAAGCTCACCATCTTTGTAATCTTTCTTTCACATGCACACTAGTGTAAATCAGAGCTCAGAGTCGCCACTCACTATTAGTGAGATCAGGTGGAAACTTTTAAAAATTTTGGCAGCAAACAACACATAGACTTGAGTCTTTTTATAAAGTATGGGGATTATATCCTTTCTTTTTTGTAACACATGACTCTATGACTGTCTTACTATTGACTTGCTCCAGAAATTCTGATTTCTTTAATAAGCTTTGTATACTTATTCCCCAGTAGAGTCGCCATTTTGTTAGGGATTTTTCTTGTATGAACCACAGTGCTTTAAATGACTATTTGAACACTATGCCTTCTAATACTAATTCAGAGACAAGAAAATCCTAATTGCTAAGGACTGGATACTGTCCTTCTTCATTTTTGAGCTCCACATATACTCAGGCAGGTTTTACCTTTGATGATTGCAGTTTACATAGTATTTTATAATGTGGACACTGATTTGCTATGTACCTTTGTTAAACCAACATATTAAATCACCTTGCAAACGACCAAGCATAACCAGATGCAAGATTTAACCATACAAACTCATGGTCTTAAATATAGAAAAAACCAGTGATATAAGGATTTTCATCCTTCTTCCTTTTATTGTAGGAGGGATAACCTAATAGTCCACTCTTCAAGGGATTAACAAACTGAATAGTATCCCGCTGATACAAATCCTTATGAGTTCAGCTCATTTGTTCTCAGTAACAAAAGTATGTTTAATTAAATTGGTTTTTGATATTGGATGAGGAACAAACTATGAACTATACTCTAGACCAATGCCTATCCCTTGGGCAAAGAGTCAATGAAAACATGAATCAACAAAGATAAAATAATAGAGATACTGTAGAGTGCCTTACAAACTACATGCAGCTGAGATAGAGTGCCTTACAAACTATCCTCTTATATACATACATCTGCATCAAATCCTTATCACAATGCTTTTCTCTCTGAAATCATCTATGAAACTTAGTCCTCTGCTTGAAAGGAACTCATAAATAATTAGACAAACTACCTTGTAGTAGGTGTATTTCAAATGCCTTATAGGTGAAACACACTAGAGCACAAACAGAATGCAAAGAGAAAAGATAATATGAAAGAGGGAGAACCACACTGTATTTTTCTTCAACACATCCAGACAATAAGCTTTCATGAATATACAAAGACACAAAAGTATAACTTACAATAAAATTTCCACACAACCAACAGGGACCTGCTCTGGGCATCTGTAGGGAAAAACCAGAACAGAGCAGAGGAAAGGAACCCCTACAACTAAGAAAAGAAAGAAAGATATACAAGAGAAGAAACCCTAAAAACTATGTCTGGCAAACACCTATCCTTCTCTCTAAATATCTGATTGATTTAATCAATTTTTACTCCACTTGTCTTAGAAAATAGCTGATATATCTCTTGCAAAATATCTTTGAAATCTGATACTATTTCCCTTTGAAAGTCTGATTTCAAATATCCTCTGGAAAGTTCTTTCAAACCTGAGTTGTGCAATAAAATATATAAACATTTATCTTATTTTCCTCTGTGCAAATCTGATTTATCCTCTGATAAATATCTCCCCACAAAATCATCTGTCAAGTCTCAAAAAACAAATAAACATATTTGTTCCAGTTATGCAAATTTAACCTTTATTTCTCATTCCAAATCTGATCCTTCCATGCCTGAGAAAATCTGATTCCCAATGTCTATAAAAATCCTCCGAGAATGCATATGGATATTGTAATAAAACTATTAAATTTCCTGTTAAAAATAACACTATGCACATTTTGAAATCTTTAAAAACCTCAGATTTATGCATATTTGCCCAGAAATCAGTAGAAATCGACAAGTGGCATGTTCCCATTGGCTGTCACAAACTGTGCTTAACTCATCTTTGACCTCAGTCACATCTGGCGACCATGCGACAAGCTGGAAATCAAAGTCGCGAGTCAATTTTAACTCTTCCTTCAACTCTGGGCGATCTGGCGACTAGCATCCGACAGCTTGTTCCCATCTCACGACTGCGCGACCAGCAGTTATCTTCATGTCACGACTGTCTTCCTTGGCATCTGGCTACTTCACGACTAACCACTAGCGGTTAGTCGCCAAGTCTTAGCAATCTGGCGGTTATCCTCAAACTGTCTTCCGACTGGGTGATCGGAGCTTCTAGTGACTGGGCGACGATGCACATCTCGCGACATCGCGACCAACAGCAAGTGCTCACTTTCGTCAAAATTTGTTCTGCCTTATTTTTAGGCATAGAAACTAAGGTGGTTAGATGAGGGTGCATGCGTGGATAGTCTCCTCTTCAACTTCAAACTCTTATGTTCTTTTTTTTGCATATAAAGCCTTGAATTTGCCTCTGTGGGATGAATGTGGGATATATAATCTCATGATTTTAAGTCATTTTTGAAATTCACTTCAAAATACTATGTATTGCCCATGAAATTCGACCCCCAGCCCTCAAAGGCCTTCCAAGAGCCTCTGGGATCTCATTCTTACACTAAGAGTTAGTGTTTTACCATATAAACATGAAAAAAGCCCTTTGCACACTGAATGTGGGATATTGAAAATACACAGTCTCTCATTTTTGTTGAAAGTGTGAAGAGAGCTGCTCATTAATGGAGTTATTTCTCTGCAAATGAACACCATGGTTGTGTTTTAATTTCTTGGGCGCCCCTTTGTATGGTGCCACATTTACAGATTTATGCTTGAAAACATTTCAAAAAACTTCAAACTTTTCCCAAAAAACCATAGCATATTCTGTGTTTTTCATGTTTCTGGGTTGTTCTTGAGTGCTGCTCATTAATGGAGCTGTTTGAACATGAAAGAACAACACCAATGGCTTCTATGGACCAAGGAACCTCTTCCTATGGAGTCCAAATTGCAGATTAACTTTTAAAACATTTCAAAAACCTCCTTCTATTTGCTGCATTTTTCAGTGGAAGGGTGGCTGCTGGTTGTATTAGCTTGGAAGTTTATGTTTAAACAGTTCACACCCTCTGTGTATTTCTGCTGCACTGATTACTAATGTTTAATGTTTTCAATAAAACAAAATGCCCTAAAAAATGGCGTGAAATCCCTCTTTACCTGTCTGCACAGACTTTGGAATTTTAAGGTTTAAGGAAACATTCAAAAGAACATTTCACTTCCCTTAATGTCTGCAATTTCAATGTTTAAAACATAATTCATCTTCCCATAGAAAACAGCGCAACATATGTATTAGACTAATCTTCCTGACTTCCCACTATGACACTTGAAATGTTCCCAAAATAGCTTGTTTAAAACATACCCAGCGCTGGATTAATATCCTTCTACTGCGCAAGTCATTGTTTAATGAAAGTTTTTCCCTTTGTAATTTAAAATGCCCAAAACAGTGGCTCCTTATGCTGCATGGGGTCTCAAGCTTTATTGTCTGGGCAGCACATTTTGCAATGAAGTCCTTGTCTCTTTATTTTTTAAAACTTTCAAAACATAATATATCATCTCTTCATTGTTTGCACTAATTACTCCACATTTAATGTGTTTGCAGACTCAATTCCATTATGTCTGGTCTTCATTACTTAGCACAAGCCACATATCCCCCTTTGTTCATGGGTTTGGTGGATACCCGATAGAATGATGTGGTGATCCATTTAGAACATAAAAGATACCTGAAAAGCCAATGACATTGTAGTTGCAAACGATTCTAAACGAGAATGCAACTGGCATTAAACTATAATTCAAACATATAGACCTTCTGACAGAATGCTGAATGGAAGAGATCCGGATGGATTAGACAGATTGTCATTTGCATCACTTAAAAACAATCCTGCACGATTGCCTCTTACCTACAATTCCATATTTTAAATTTCAAACATTAAGTACAAACCGGTGACATTTATAATCATTTCGACACTTCTATAGTTTGATCACAACTACGGTAACTGGCCTTCGAAACTATCTTTGAAAACTGACATACTGATTTGATCAGACCTTGCCCTCTGACAGGCACATTCTCTGATCTATAAACTATCATTCCCCAAAATGGCATCTCATGACTGTACCTGAGTCGAAAGATATTAACCTTTGAAATTGCCATTTTTATTCTATTCCTGCAAACATACTATCAAAAAATGATTTTTAATCGCCGTAATTGATTTTAAAAGGCTGACAAATGGATTAATAGGGTTCTCAAATCTGAATTGGAAGTAGTATGTTATATTTTCAAGACAATGCAAAAAGAAATTCATCAAAAGAATCAACCGGCCAAAAGTTATTCATTGGCAAAGTAGGGCATTTGGTTTTTCAGGAAAACACACTTAGTAGAACTGAATACACTTTGTGAAAATTGCAAATGGAGTGAGCCTGGAAACTTGGTCAAATGGATTGGTAGGAGTCTATAAATTTTTAGGTAGGTACAATCCTATGTTTACAATATGAGGGACAACTCAATTATCCAAAATGTTCACCCGGGTACAGACTTTCAAGACCTCAAAGTAGGTCACTTATCAATTCTGAACTCGAATACACAGGAAATCAGATTTAATCACTGTCAGAATGGTTCTTGAAAAATTATCATCTGATTTCATAAAGATCTACAGACTGGAAAATATGGAGTGTGTGACCACTGGAACACAGTACAAAAGGAATTTTCTCAATTGGGTGAATTGGTCAAAAGTTATAACATGTCAAACTGGGCTATTCAGATTTCTAGACAAGACAAATGCAGATAGTTCATGAACAACCAACTTTGGGAAGCATGAAAACTTATCAAATGGATTCGGAATAGGCTGAGATCTAAAACATAAGTTCTCCGATATGCATGGAACACATTCCCAAAGTGATGGCTAATGAAACTCAACAGGGTGTAAGATACTCAGAAGCAAAGTAGGCTCCGGACAACAAATTGACAATTTAGCAAAATGCAGAATTAGGTGACCACCTCAAAATGACTACTCCCTAAACATGTCAGAACTGAAATTCAGGAGCTAGGACCCACTGCATACATCAAATGAAAGGCATTAAAGCCTCTTCCAAATTTATATCTCACAAAAATCATCTGGGCACCTTTTTCATGCACTCCAACTGAGTCTTCTCACACAATTTTTCAGGGGTACTGACTTTGCTCAACTGAAAAATCTAACATGGTCACTCCAAATTTGTTCCAAATTTAGGAGTACCAACAGACCCCATGACTCCTTTCAACATATTTTAATCCTCAATTGTGTCCTAAGAGGTCGTAGGACCCCTTAGGACGCACTTGAACATTCAAATGGGTCAAAATCACTCATGGGTCTTTCTGGGGGTCCTAGTACACCTTATCACGTACTACAACCCCTAGGAAGACCCCATGACCCCTTTTTACCCATTTGAAAGCTCAAGTGTGTCCCAAGGGGTCATAGGACCCCTTAAGACACACTTGAGAATTCAAACGGGTCAAAATGGGTCATGGGGTCTTCCTAGGGATTCTAGTATGCCTTATCACACTTTAGGACCCCTAGGAAGACCCCATGACCCCTTTCGACACATTTGAATGCTCAAATGTGTCCTAAGTGGTCTTATGACTCCTTAGGACACACTTGAACATTCAACTGAGTCATGGGGTCTTCTTGGGGGTCTTTGTATGCCTTTTCACGTACTACGACTCCTAGGAAGATCCCATAACCCCTTTTGACCTATTTGAATGCTCAAGTGTGTTCTAAGGGGTTGTAGGACCCCTTAGAACACATTTGAAAATTCAAATGGTTCAAAAGGGGTCATAGGGTCTTTTTGGGGGTCCTAGTATGCCTTATCATGCATTAGGACCCCTAGGAAGACCTCATGACCCCTTTTGACCCATTTGAATGCTCAAGTGTGTCCTAAGGGGTCCTACGACCCCTTGGGACACACTTGAGCATTCAAATTGGTTAAAATGTGTCATGGGGTCTCCTTAGGGGTCTTAGTATGCCTTATCATGATTAGGACCCCTAGGAAGACCCCATGACCCCTTTTGAACCATTTGAATGCTCAAGTGTGTCCTATGGTCTATGACCCCTTGGGACACACTTGAGCATTCAAATAGGTCAAAAGGGGTCATGGGTATTCCTAGGGTTCCTAATACATGATAAGGTGTACTAGGACCCCCAGGAAGACCTCATGATCCCTTTTGACCCATTTGAATGTTCAAATGTGTCCTAAGGGGTCATACAACCCCTTAGTACACACTTGAGCATTAAAATGGGTCAAAAGGGGTCATGGAGTCTTCCTAGGGGTCCTAGTATGCCTTATAACACATGAGGACCCCTAGAAAGACCCCATGACCCCTTTCGAAACATTTGAATGTTCAAATGTGTCCTAAGGGGTCGTAAGACAGTAATTTTTCAAGGCTCATATCTTGGACCTCGTGAGAGGTATCCACAAGCCATCAGGGGTTACGAGTTTGTGTTTCTGAGGTCTACAACAACCTCTCCCTGTTTTGGGCATTTTGGCTTTTTTTCTATTTGTCAAGGCAATCTCAGTTGATACCATAACTTGCAATGAGGGTTAGTTGAAAGTAGCTTTGTAGTGTATCTTTCAAATAGTCTATCTTAGCATCAAAGCATATACTCCATTGGCTCTAGTTGGCCATGTAAACACTAGTGAAAACTCTATTCTACCAACGGAATCACTGGAACACTCGCAACCACGCTTGAGCCAATTGTCCCCAAGGTGCACTAGTCATGATTGCACAAAATGTTTCCAAGGCTTGTATCTTGGACCTCGTGAGAGTTACCAAAAAAACATTAGGGGCTATAGGATCATGTTGCGAAGGTCTACAACATTCTCTCCTAGTTTTTGGCGATTCGACTTCATTTGCATTTGGTAAGGCAATCTCAGTCAATGCCATAGCTTGCAATGAGAGTTAGTTGAAAGGAGCTTCATAGTGTATATTTAAAATCGTCCATCCTGGCATTGAACTATCTATTCCATTAGCTCTGGTTGTCTAGGTACATGCCTGTGACAAACCCATTCCACCCACGGAGTAACTGGAATGCTCGCAACCGCACTTGAGCCAAGTGTCCCTAAGGTGCACTAAGCTCGACTGGGTAGTGATCTTCCAAGGCTCGTATCTTGGACCTTGTGAGAGTCATCGACAAACCATTAGGGGCTATGAGATCATTTTGTTGAGGTCTACAACAAACTCTCTTAGTTTTGGGTAATTTGACTTTGTTCTATTTGGCAAGGAAATCTTAGTCGATGCCAAAACTTGCAGTGAGGGTCAGTTGAAAGAGAGTGTTGAAAAACACTGTTTGATTGAGGTGTTGAGAAACACAAATTGGTGCCAGTAGATAGTTGTCCTTTAGAATTGACAAGATTACTGACTCGAGTGCAAACCAAAGATAAGATCAAAGTGGGGAACCATGCCCCCAAGTAACAGATGGATTCAAGTCAAACATGCAGATACCGAGTCGATGTGACAAATATCCATAATATAGCGATAGTAGGCAGATGCAGTGAGAACCACTGGTGACTGATGCGAGAGAGATTCTCAAGCATAAAGATCGATGACAAGATCTAGGCATCAGTAGGCAAACTCAGAGAGAACCACTAGTGACTGATGAGAAGAGGAGAAAGACTCCAAAAGATAGGACAATGCCCCCTAAAATAGGAAGATGCCCCCGAGTGTGACCAGTTTCAATACATGTGAGGTCAAGAAAAATATCGAAGATGAATAAGAGTGAATGCATGAGAAAATTAAAGCAGGAAAGCAAACTAAAGCGGGAAAGCAGAAGAGAAAATTGCAAGAAAGCAAAGAGATGGTGCGATAGACAGAGCATTGCAGAACAAGAGGTGCCTGTTTACCAGGTTTTCACCATCTTGGCTAAAATTCTATTTTTTCTACCATGACGCCTGTTTGCCAGGTTTTCATCAATGGCACATTTTCTCTTTTTCTCTTTTTTTTGTATTTTCATTTTTCAAATTTTTTGAATTTTTCAATCTTTTGATTTTTTTGTATTTTTGTTTTTTTCAATTTTTTTTTGATATTATCAAGGCACCTGTTTACCAGGTTTTCACCAGGATAATAGATACATTGAAGCACTTGTTTGCCAGGTTTTCACTAAGATGATCATTTTTTAGGACATTTTACAATTTTTAGGATTTTCTCAGAATAAAGTATGTACATGAGCATTCAGAAGACATATCAACTGTAGAACTTCTTCAGGTGAAGAGCATTGATAGGCTCTTTGAGTTGTTCACCCTCTGTAGTAGAAAGCTGGTAAGAACTAGACCCAAATACTACAGTAGTAATATATAGACCAAGCCAGTTTAGCTCAAATTTTCCTTTCTAAATCCGTTGTTGTTGATTCTTAGGGTTCTCTCTCAGGACGAAATCACCCATTTGGAAGTCTCTTGATCTAACCTTCTTGTTATAGCTTTTAGATACTCTCTTCTGATATGCTCAGAGATGATCAAATGCCACCTTTCAATATTCATCCAGTAGTTCAAGCTCTTGTAGCCAAGATATTCTGATATCATCATCAGTAATGAGGCCCTTCAGAGAGACTCGTAAGGTAGGAATCTCAACCTCAATAGGCAGCACTGCATCTGCACCATAAACTAGAGCAAAGGGCGTGGCCCCTGTTGGTGTTTGTATACTAGTGCGATAATCCCATAAAGCTAAATTAATCTAGAGATGCCAGTCTCATCCAAATTTGTGTACTATATGGTGTAGGATCTTGAGAATTGTCTTGTTTGAAGCTTCTACCTGGCCATTACCCTAGGGATAATAGATAGAGGACCAGTGCTGAATAATCTTGAACTTAGTGCATAAATCTGTTAGATTTTTGTTCTTGAATTGTCCCCCATTGTCAGTGATTATAGATGAGGGTACACCATATCTACAGATGATGTAGTTTAGTATAAACATGGCAACAGACTTGCCATCAGCTACACTGAGAGGTACTTCCTCAACCCATTTGGTAAAATAGTTTGTAGCAGTAATGATGTATTTATGTCCTCTCAAAGAAGATGGATATATCTAACCCACTAAGTCAAAGGCCCACTATTGAAATGGCCAGAAAGTAATGAAAGGAATAAGCTCCTTGGCTGGAGCATGAATCAGATTACCATGTAGTTGACACTATTTGCAAGACTTAGCAAACTATGTAGCTTCCTTCTCCATATCTGGCCAATAGTAACCATCTCTAATAAGTTTATGAGCCGGTGTCAGACCATTTGAGTGAGACCCACAGATGCCTTTATGTACCTCTTCTAACGCACGCTTGGACTCATTAGGTTCTAAACAACTAAGGAGGGTACCATCTAGACCTCGTCTATACAAGTCGTTAGCTACGATGACAAACCGTGAAGCACTGCAGATTAAATGATATTTCTCATTTCAAGTATATGTGTTAGGAATAATTTGGTCATGAAGATAAGAGTAGATATGGTGGTAGCGGGATGAGTCATGTCCAATGACTAAACAGATCATCTGTGAGTAAGGTGAATCATAGGCAGGGTAGCATAACGTCTCCACTAGAAATTCATGTCTAAAATTATTTTTTGGCATTTGTAACATAGAAGCTAGAGTAGCCATTGCATCAACTGCTTTATTATCCACCCTTGGAATTTTCTAGAAAGTAACATATGCAAATTATTTCTTAAGGTCATCAACCATCTTTTTATAGGGCCCTATCTTTTCATCTTTTCTTTGATAGATGTCGTTCACTTGATTAATAACTAGTTGTGAATATCCAAAAAAATTTATCTCATCAACATGCCATTCAATAGTGATCTTTAGTCCATTGATCAAAGCTTCATACTTAGTGGTGTTATTTGTGCAAGGAAACATCATTTTGTATGCCTTTGGTAATGAATACCGCTGATGCGTAATGAGCAAAATTCCAGCACATGACCACTGCTGATTGAACAATCCATCAAAGAACATGGTCCATGTCTGATGTGTGAGAAGCATGATGGAGTCATCTAGGAATTGAATCCTTAATGGTTGATGATCTATAATAGGTGCCTCAGCCAACTGATCTACAATCACTTTCCCTTTGATATCTTTCCTCTCAACATATTCAATATCAAATTCACTAAGGAGCATGACCCATTTAGCTAGTCTACCTGTGAGGGTAGCTTTACTCAGTAAGTATTTTAATGGATCAATTTTTGTGATTAGCCTTATAGTGTGAGCTAGCATGTAGTGTCATAACTTCTGGGAAGCAAACACCACTGCTGAGAAAGCTTTCTCAATTACAAAATAATTCATTTCATATAAGACCAATGTTCTGCTACTGTAATAAATGGCTCTTTCTTTATTATTTTGATCTTCTTGGGCCAATAGAGCACCTAGAGATGTTTCTATAGATGAGATGTATAAGATCAATGATTTCCCCTGAATAGGAGGCATTAATATAGGTGGATTGGCTAGATATTGTTTAATCTGTTGAAAGCCTTGTTCACATTCTTTGTTCCATTCATAAGTCACACCTTTATGTAGGGTTTTAGTAAATGGTTGTGACTTGTCAGCTAGCTACGAGATGAAACATCAGATAGAATTAAGTCGACCTTGGAGACCTCTAATTTGTCTGATATTGCAAGGTGGAGGCATTTCTATGATAGCTTGTACTTTTGCAGGATCCACCTCGATTCCCTTTGTAGGGATAATATAGCCAAGTAATTTTCCTGAAGTAACCCCAAACGCACATTTCTTAGGGTTAAGACGGAGTCTGAATTTTTCCATATGATCTAGTATAGGGCGTAGATTAGTGAGATGTGTCTTCCTATTCATACTTTTAGCAAGCGTGTCATCCACGTAGTCCTCCATTGTCTTATGCATCATGTCATGAAATATGGTACTGACAACTCTCTGATAGGTGGCTCTAGCATTGTTAAGTCAAATGAAGACCCTCATCAGTCACCAGTGGTTCTCACTGAGTCTGCCTACTGATGCCTAGATCTCCTCATTGATATTTATGCTTGAAAATCTCTCTCACGTTAGTCACCAGTGGTTCTCACTGTGTCTGCCTACTGTTGCTATATTACTGAGATTTCTCAATCCACTCGCTATCTGCATGTTTAAATTCAATCTATTCGTTACTTGGGGGCATGGTTCCCCACTTTGATCTCATCTTCAATTTGCACTCGAGTCAATAATCTTGTCAATTCTAAAGGACAACTATCTACTGGCACCAATTGGTGTTTCTCAACACCTCAATCAAATAGTGTTTTTCAACACTCTCTTTGGACACATCTGTGTTTTTTAACACACATTGGATATCTTGCACATGAACATCTCTTGATAGCAATCAAACACAATGCACTCACAAGAACAACAGTGTTTTTCAACACCCCAAACATAGGCACATTCGCAAACTTTGAAAATACTGAGCTATGATTGAATCTTTCTTGGTATGTTGTCTGTTCTCATGAATTTCATTGATATTTTCTTTGTCTACTGCTTGTGGGTGTGGTTTTGTTGTCTGAATTTTAGTCACCCCTTTTTTTGGCATTATTGGAGTCAGTCTGGTCAGTCTAAGTCTAGGTCTAAGTCTTTCTTAGGTAGGCTATCTTTGTCGGGTTTCCCTATCATTTCCTTTCCTTCTCTTAGCCGGGCGGGTTGTTCTGAGGTCTCATTATTTTTGGTAGGTTGTAGATCCTAACCCGGAAAAGATTTGTGCTCCAACTGATGTTCTTTCTTAGGTAGAGATTAAAGACTGGTATGGATTGATTCTACAGGTCTCAACGATCCTCATGCAAAAAATGGTGAGCAATTTGGTTAAGAAATGAGTGAGAATGAGCTCGATGGGATTTTAGAAATCATCTTCTCCATGGCAGAATTCTACCTAAGAAGGTAATTTTCCGCAAAGGCAGAAAAGAAGAACTTTGCCTTATGCGGGTTTCGCACCTCTCAGGTGATTTTCCGCACCTCACAAATATGCATTAACTATATGTTAAGTTGAAGTCTAGTGATGCGCAATGGTTTGTTTTACTCCAAAGAACACTCTCCAACTTTCAAAAGCGGATTTCATACATTGTAGCAAAAAGCGGAAATCTAAATTTTAAGTGCACAGAAGCCATTTTCGCACTCAACATCCAAAATCCCGCCAGCTCTAATCTCAAAGATTTTGAGTTATTTTCAGAAACTAATCATATGTGTCATTTTGAAATCATTCAAAGAGTAAATGATGTTTCGACTCCGTGGCCTAATGGATTCATCTTGATAATGCTAGTTGAAGATGAAGAGTTTCATATTCCATAGCGACTGTTCGAGTCCTCAGACTTGAAAAGTCTTTTTCTTTATATTTTGTCTCTTTGTATTCAAAGAAGAGGGAAGGTCATTGGCTCTTAGAAGCCTGATGTATTGTAGAGATTATAAATTCTGTAAAGAATTCAGTAAGAAGGGTCGGAAAACTTGTTAATGAAGCAGAAGTGATTCTATTTACAGAGGCTTTGTCTCATGTTTGCTGTGCCATTTTAGTGAATTATTTGCATTTTGAATAGATAGAACAGTCATATGTGAAGCTGCAGTTGCATGCTAGATTCTATTTCATGTCTGCGATTGTAGTGAGAGTAATTCTATTTGCTTGTCATGTGTGATTCTTCTCCTATTCATTCAGTAATTTAGGTGCATCAGAATAGAAAGTACAATTGTATGTGGAACTGTAATTCCTGCTTGGATTGTATTTCATGTTAGAATTTGCAGTGTAAGCAATTATATTTTCTATCTATGTACAATTCTTCCTCTGTTCTCCTCAGTAGAATATGCATTTCTAGAGTAGGTAGATTAGATTTGAATATAGATTAAACTTTATCCTTGCCTGAATTGTTTGTGTCTACAAGCAATTTGGTTAAAAATTGTAAGGAATAAATCTGATGATCAATAAAAACATATTCATTGCATATCAAACACAATCAGGGAGCTGTACCTGTCAATTTAAAGGGCAGTGATAGATAACATACACTGACCCATTTGTTGGTGACATCCTTTTGTTCTCTCACCTTGGGTACTAAAAGAGTCAGAGATTACAAATCTAACGAGAGGACAAACTGTTAACCAACAGTTTTTGGTGACTCTGCTAGGGAAAGACTTAGAAAGAAAGTATATCATAAGTTTTTCTCAAAACTTTAAGGCATCCTGGATTCCAGATTTACCAGGAGTGCAAAACTAAAGGGAAAGGTTGACCCAGTATACAAAGAGCTTAAAGAAGTCAATTTCCCTATTCTTGAAAATATTTACAGGAAAGGAAGGGCTAAGTTGAGAGAAGAAGTTGAAGATAACAAGTCTGAAGAAATTCAATTGCTTGTTAAAATTCCTTTTAGAATGAAGAGAAGAAAATCTTCTTCACCGCCTATTGGCAGAACTCCCATTTCTACCACCTGTAATTCATTGATTCTTCACAGTATTGCACTTCCTCTTTCAGTTTCATTTCAAGCTTCTCAACCAAACACAAAGTTAGTAAACATGGCCGTTCCTTGGGGAAATGCAATTGGGCCTCTAAACCTTGCAACAAATCATGACTTGCCAAGGGCCTCAAGAAAGAATTTTCTTAAATTCAATGGCGATGGTACAGTATCAGCAGAACAACACTTGTGTGCATTTTAGAAAGCATGTAGTGTGGTGAACCCTCAGCATGAGGATGTTGTAGTCAGAATGTTTGTAGATACATTGGTAGACTATGCACCAGATTGGTTCCAAGACTTACCCATAGGCTGTATTACTGGATGGGACACCATGAAGCAAAGATTTGAAGCAAGATACAAGAGCACTGAAGATTCCCAAGTTCTCTTGTTATAATTAGCACAAATTAAGAAAGAACCATCCATCTCAATGAGAGATTTTAATGAAAAATTCAACAAACTTATCAAAAGAATACCAGCTACTAGTGCTCCAACAGGAGACAATCAGAAAACCTTCTACATCAGTTCCATGCCTCCTGAACTTGGCTATCAAATAAGAAGGGCTAATGTGGCCACTTTACAAG
>MU225285.1:182703-224142 GCA_018584345.1 Thuja plicata | reverse complement strand
AAACTTTTTGATAAACATGATGCTTATATTAAAAAGGAGAGAAATAAGAAGGGAAAAACAAGTGGAGAATTTGATAAGATTAACATAGGGACTGAGGACAGTCCTAAGATGATCAACGTTGGAAAATACTGCACTCCTGAGGAAAGAATAAAAATAAGAGAGTTATTGATTGAATTCCAAGATGTTTTTGCTTGGAGCTATGAGGACTTAAAGAATTTTATGAATGGGAAATTTAGGCATACCATTCCTCTCAAATCTAGAGCAGCACCTGTCAGACAAAAAAAGAGAAATTATAATCCTTTGGTTGAAGGGGCAATTTTCAAAGAAATTGATAAGATGTTGAACCAAGATTATCTATCCTATTCATTATTCCACTTGGGTAGCAAACATTGTTCCTATGAGGAAAAAGAATGGAGAAATAAGGATTTGTGTTGATTTTAGAAATCTAAACCAAGCTTCCCTCAAGGATAACTATGCTCTACCAAACATGGATCATTTGTTGCAAATTGTTGCAGGGCCATAGCAGAGAATCAACAAGTTGAAGAAGATGATCACAAAGTGCTGATGGTAAGTTTACAAGATCCTTAGTTTTTAAATATTGCATATTTTCTGACTTATGGTGAATGCCCAGATGGATTAACTGCTAAACAAAGGAGGAATCTAAAGAATAAAGCTTTGAAGTATGTCATCCATGATGATGTTCTTTATAAGAAATAAATTGATGGCACTTTTATGAGATGTGTTGATAAGGAACAACAGGAAAATTTGTTGAAATCTTTTCATGATGAAGCATGTGGAGGTCACTTCTCATCTACCGTGACAACTTTCAAGATTCTAAGGCAGTGCTATTATTGGCTTGGAATGTTCAAACATGCATACAAGTGGGTGGCTAATTGTGAAAAGTGCAAGTTGTTTATAGGAAAGCCTCAGTTGTTTGCATTACCTTTGAAACCAGTGGTGATAGATGCTCCTTTTCAACAGTGGGGTTTGGACTTTATAGGACCAATCAATCCTCCTTCAAGTCAAGGGAATTCATACATCTTGATTGCCACTGATTACTTCAGTAAATGGGTTGAAGCTAAACCTATGAAAAGGGCTACATCTGAAGCATTGTGTGAATTCATCGAAGAACAAATTTTGGTCAGATTTGGGGTTCCAACAAAATTGATCATGGATAATGCCTCATAGTTCTCATCCTCAGAAATCATTTCCTTTTGTTATGATTATGGAATTTAGATAGGGCATTCTTCAGATTATTTTCCTCAAGGAAATGGGCAAGCTGAGTCAAGTAATAAAAACTTGATTAATATTTTGAAGAAATTGGTGACTGATAATCAGAAGAACTGGCATAAGAAAATACATGATGCTCTATGGGCAGATAAAACTACTCCAAAGAGGGCTATAGGCATTTCACTTTTTGAGTTGGTATATGGAGTTGAAGCCAACTTACCATTACCTTTGGAACTTGCTACATGTAAGTTGAAAACTGCCATTGAAGATGATGTTTTTAAAGATGGTTTAGAGAAGAGAATTCTGTATTTGACAAAGTTGCAAGAAGAAAGGGAAGACATGGTTGACAGGATCACTGACCATCAGAACCGAGTCAAGAAGCTGTTTGATAAGAAAGCAAGGCCAAGAAAATTCATGGAAGGTGACATGGTGCTGCTATGGGATAAGAGACGTGAACCTAAAGGAATGCATTCTAAGTTTCAATCCTTGTGGAAAGGTCCATTCCAGATTATGCAGGTGAATCAAAATAATTCTTTCAAACTGGCATATCCTTCTGGAGAGTCCCTACCATATTCCTATAATGGGAAAGATTTGAAGCTATACCAGATGCATAATTGAAGAGCAGGTAACCCCTGCGTAGTAGTTAGTTAGGTAGGTGTTCTTTTTGTGTCGTAGTCGATAGTTGTTTTCTCTTTCTTTTTTTCAAGTTGCCCTGCTCTCCTCCGCTCTCCCTGTATGCATTTTATCATTGTTCTCTTTGGTCTAGACTCCACAACCTAATGGATAAGGCACTTGTCTCACCAGAGAAGCTGGATTATTCATGCACTTTGCAGTACATGATCCCCCAGACGGAGCCAGCTATTGTCTGACTTTCAGTCACCCCTTTTTTTGGCATTATTGGAGTCAGTCTGGTCAGTCTGAGTCTAGGTCTAAGTCTTTCTTAGTTAGGCTATCTTTGTCAGGTTTCCCTATCATTTCCTTTCCTTCTCTTAGCCGGGCAGGTTGTTCTGAGGTCTCATTATTTTGGGTAGGTTGTAGATCCTAATCCGGCAAAGATTTGTGCTCCAACCGATGTTCTTTCTCAAGCAAAGATCGAAGACTGGTATGGATTGATTCTACAGGTCTCAATGATCCTCATGCAACAAATGAAAAGCAATTTGGTTAATAAATGAGAAAGAACGAGCTTGGTGGGATTTCAGAAATCATCTTCTCCATGGCAGAATTCTACCTAAGAAGGTAATTTTCTGCAAAGGCAGAAAAGAAGAACTTTTCCTTGTGTGGGTTTCGCACCTCACAAATATGCATTAACTATATGTTAAGTTGAATTCTAGTGATGTGGAATGGTTTGTTTTACTCCAAAGAACACTCTCCAACTTTCAAAAGCGGATTTCATACACTGTAGCAAAAAGCATAAATTTGAATTTTAAGTGCGCAGAAGCCATTTTCACACTCAACATCCAAAATCCCGCCAGCTCTAATCTCAAAGATTTTGAGTTATTTTCAAAAAGTAATCATATGTGTCATTTTGAAATCATTCAAAGAGTAAATGATGTTTTGACTCTGTGGCCCAATGGATTCATCTCAATAATGCTAGTTGAAGATGAAGAGTTTCAGATTCCATAGCGACTGTTCGAGTCCTTAGACTTGAAAAGTCTTTTTCTTTGTATTCTGTCTCTTTGTATTCAAAGAAGAGGGAAGGTCATTGGCTCTTAGAAGCCTGATGTATTATAGAGATTATAAATTCTGTAAAGAATTTAGTAAGAAGGGTTGGAAAACTTGTTAATGAATCAGAAGTGATTCTATTTATAGAGGCTTTGTCTCATGTTTGTTGCGCCATTTTAGTGAATCATTTGCATTTTGAATAGATAGAACAGTCATATGTGAAGCCGTAGTTGCATGTTGGATTATATTTCATGTCTGTGATTGCAGTGAGAGTAATTCTATTTGCTTTTCATGTGTGATTCTTCTCCTATTCATTCAGTAATTTAGGTGCATCAGAATAGAAAGTACAATTGTATGTAGAACTGTAATTCCTACTTGGATTCTATTTCATGTTAGAAGTTGCAGTGTAAGCAATTCTATTTTCTATCTATGTATGATTCTGCCTCTATTCTCCTTAGTAGAATATGCATTTCTAGAGTAGGTAGATTAGATTTGAATATAGATTAAACTTTATCCTTGCTTGAATTGTTTGTGTATACAAGCAATTTGGTTAAAACTCATAAGGAATAAATCTGATGATCAATAAAAACATATTCATTGCATATCAAACACAATCAGGGAGCTGTACCTATCAATTCAAAGGGCAGTGATAGATAAAATACACTGACCCATTTGTTGGTGACATCCTTTTGTTCTCTCACCTTGGGTACTAAAAGAGTCAGAGATTACAAATCTAACGGGAGGACAAACTGTTAACCAACAGGTTTCAATGATCTGACAACGTCAAATAAATAGGGTGTATGTGATAAGAGCTCCTACATTAAGGTAGGAAAGCCTCACATCCCTTGATCTTGTTTATTTGTATTCCAAGGGGAGGTTGGAACTATCTCCTTGACTGTTATTGCTCTGTTTGTTTACTTGTGTACTCTTACTATATCAAACTAGAAACAATGTTCATGTCACCTTGGATTTTGTACCCTGGTGTTTATGTTCATTTCCTACATTTTATTTGATGAAAGTCATATCCATATTCTTATGGTTGTAGTGGCACTAGTAAGGATTTTATTGACTCTAATGTTCCAGAAGTACTTGATGATGATAATTATATGATGAGGCCAACAACCAAGTCCTAGGGTTGCATTTAACTTAGGCTTGCATTTGCATTTTAGGCTTGCATTGTGTTGGTTTTGGTGCTCTCTTCATGGTCTTCTCATTCTTTGAAGGTCTTCATCTCATATCCTGGCTTCCTCTCGACTGCACAAGTGTCCGGTCCCCGCTCTCAATCTTCGTTCATATTCTTTTGGTTAGTACCTGTTGTATATTGCAATATCCTGCATGAGATGATTAGTACCATTGCATTCATTACAATACATTCATTTCTAAAAGTGCATTTCCATACATTCATTTGCATTTATATATCCATAAACATGTGCATCCATTATAAGCATAAATCAATTCATACATAGCATTTATCCATCTAACATATATCATTTCACTACATTTCATTCACATCATTTATCAATAAAACATGTGCATAAACATCTACATATTCATCCATGGCATATATTTCTAATCCATACATCTAAATCATATAAGAAACATCTCATAAGACATACAAATCTAAAGCAATATATAAACAAGTACAATGATGACAAAATAGAGCTCATATATATATATATCGATTGGTCAGATGTACAAGGGTGCTACTCGAGCACAATATATCAAAATGGTGGTATAATATGTACATCAGCTGTCTCATCTAACCACCCAGCATACGTGGAGGAGGTTGCATACCCTACTACTGAGGAGGTGGTCCCTGTCAAGGCGGTCCCTGTGAAGTGGCTCGTGCGCTAGTATACTCTGAAAATGGATGAACCTGATCTATTGCCTCAGGAACTACAATTGTGTAAGAAGCATAGTAATAAGCTTTCCGAGTAGCCTCGTACCTTGTCTCTATCTGTGATCTAGCCAGTGCCTCCTATAACCCCTAGATCTCTCGATCTCACTCAGCTACTTGGGTCTCCTAAATGATCACCTGTGTTGAAGTCATCTTGCTCCCTCTACGACTGTCTAGCCCTCTCTCAGACCCTCCTAAGAGCCTCCTATAACTGGGCTACCTGTTTGCCTACCTGTGGATCAATCAGAATAGTATCAGCCATGATGGTGTCCTCTCCCTGCTTAGTGGTTGTCTCCTAACTGCCACTGCTCCCGACACCTGCATCTGACCCCATAGGTCTGGTGGGGATAGGAATCTGGGAGGTCCTTGACCATATTACCCTCTCCTACTACTATAAGGGTGGATGCTATACCTGCTATTGTAAGGGAACCTATTGTACCTACTACTATGGTGGTGGTTGTACCACTTGCTATACATGAGGGATCTGGCCAACAGGATCTGTATACCTCAGGAATGGGTGCACTAATATGTGGTCCCTATATGCAGGTGTCATCCTTGTATTCGTCACCCCCGCCATACAATCCCACCTAGTTGGTGGTACTCAAGCATCTATCATGCTCTAGCCTCTGTCCAACTGTCACTGCTAGCCCTTCTTTGTCTCATCGACGAATCGGGCATAAGTGCAAAACTCCTGTGAGACATCCTGAGGTCTCCCGAACTATCGCAACACTCGTGTGAGAAAGAAGCACTCAATAACACTGATAGTACACCCAATCAAAGGATGTGAATAGAACATATACAACAGCTCATGCCATGCATCATCCCATACCTCTATGGCTATCCAAGGCCACCATATGACTGCTTCCATGTCATCTATCTAAGCTCACCACTGCTCCATCTTACCCATGTGGGCTGGGTCATAGGACCTATGTACCTGTATATATATGGATGCAAAGGCTACCATGTGTTATGGAAAATTGACCTACATATAGGAAGGTGCTCTTAGGCCCAGATCTAAAGAATGATGACTCCCACCACCATGGTCGATGTACCTTGATACACAATCTCATGCATCTCATGATACATCTGAGCGAGCATACACTCACCCCATCTGAAAGTCACTGTAGGTGTAGCTAGCATCCTCTACAACATGCCTCCCCAACCACACTCCAACCCATGCTGACCTTGATCTGGCACCAAGTGGAAACTCAAGAAGCATGCCAAGACAACCGCCAGTGGGTGATCTACGCCATAGCTGCAAATCAAATCCTCCCAAGAGATGGCTCGACCCATCAATAGATCATCCCAAAAGACTGCTCTCAGTGTCAGTGTACCTTCTCTTGGTTGAGTATCATACTCTATACAAGCTCTGTGAAATGGTACTCTTAGAATCCTGTAAATATCCTCGGGAGTGACTATCATCTCCCCCTGTGGAAAATGAAATGTGTTCATCTCCGAATGGAAACGCTCGACTAGTGCACCCAATAGACCGTGCTTTACCCGAATATCAGGTGCATCATGAAGGTATGACAATCTGAGCCTGTCAATATGGGCACCATCAACATCTGACAGTCTCTGCAGTAGCTCACCCATGACGGGATGATGCGATCAGAACACAATATCAGGGAAGTCAACTTGCAAAGCAAGCAAAAAAATTGGATCAGTACCTCAACATGATGATTTTTTAAAGCAATGACAGCAAATACAGCTATGGACTTATCCTAAACACAGTTTTGAGGCATTGTAACTGGCTGACTCTGTAGCGTAAAAAATGACAACTTTTTGAGTTAAGCAAGATTCCCATGCGAGAAAACTCTTTTCCTGCGTGAGCTTTCTGAGTCGCGTGAGATAGGATGTCTACCTACGCGAGATTCCTAAAATCTCACACAGCGTAAGCACACAATTTGTGTGAGCACACCAAAGGGACCCACGTGAGGAATCCCTGACCTGTGCGAGGAATCTAATTCCTCGCGCGAGAATCAATCTAGGCCAGTGCAAGGAAACTATTCCCTCATGATAGATTGGACGCGACAGACCCTAAAGGCTTCAAAAATATACTAAAATGCTATAAAATAAATAAAAAAATTGAAATGCAGGATAATGTTTCGATTACTTACAGGTGCGTCATACTCCGGTGGTCGGTTGTGTCGTCGGGAGCGCTCAAATTGGTGTGTATGTAGGGGAATGCCATCAATGTCAGCTGGAGCTCTCGCCATCGCTAAAGTCAAAAGTGAATAATGATTTGAAAATGACCCCTCTGGGCCTTATATAGCTTTTGACCTAATTTTTAAAAGTGCTCCATTTTCTACAAAAATCACACCCTTGGTTAAATGGACCATTTTGAATCCATTTTTGTGATCGAAATCAAAATCAGACACTCCTAAGCAGCTCAAAATTGCGTTTTAAAATTTTAGGACCGACGCGATTGAACGCGTGTGCAGTCAACTTTCTGACATTGCTTTCTTGTTAGAATTATCTCTCGTCATCATTTTCTGAGATTCTGTAATCTTTTCATCAAAGTCAACTCTAGTCAATTCTAGTCAAACTTGGTCAACTATGGTCAAACCTAGTCAACAGGACTTCCTGGTCGCTCTAAATTGATTCTACCTTCTCTTGATCTCTCTTTGATTTCTCTGGATCTTTGATCTTGTTTCTATCTGTGATTTCTCACTCTCATCATCTTTATGATGTGTCATCTTTTGATTTCGCTCCCTAGGGGGCAGGATGATTGCATCATTGAATCTTTTCACATTATTATTGAATCAGTATAATCTGAATCAAAAGTCCCCATCTCTAGGGGCATCTCATCACTTGGGGCATATTCAATTTTTTACACCTTATGGTTAAAATTGGATATTCCATAATCTTGAATCTCTAGGGGCATCTTGATGTCTCACATCTTGTCATCTACCTTTCTAGGTATCTGAGCAATCTAACTCGGATCGTCAAGGATCAAGCTTCATTCTGGAGATGATTCTTGAAATCTCATTAGGTAGTGGGGAAATCTAACCCTAATTCCTGAAAGTTATGCTTCATTCTGAAGATGGCTCTCAAAATCTCTTTAGACCATTATCTAGGCAACCTAACCTAGATCCTGGAAGACTAATCTTTGTATTGGGGCAATCTAACCCTGATTTTGGAGATAGTCCTAGATCTTCATTAGCTATCAACAGACATTGGGGCAATCTAACCTCGATGTGCTGTCTCAAAATATGCCAAGTGGCATCTCTAAATGAACACAACTAAAACTACATCATATGTTGTAGGGGGATCATCAAAATGTAGCCTCTTTGAAGAAGTATTTGGCTCTGATTGATCTTGCATAAAAAATGAGTTCAATCCCAAGTTAGATTGCTTAGTTTATATGATTTGTACATATATTTAATTCATAATTTAAACACAAATTTAATTATAAATTATAACTTAATACAAACATATGTACCTGGCCTCTCGGTTGCCTACCCTGACCAGGTGTCCTAACATAAGTCTTTGGTAGCGAACGGACAGTGCCACCAATACCAACTCTGACCTATAAATATATATTTGCAATAATGAGATTAGTAGAGTGGTGCAGGGGCCCAAGGTGCAACATAGTGTAATAAATTTACAAAATAGGATGATAGCATAATAAAATTACAAATTGATTGAACTAAAATTAAAACTTACGTCCACCAATCCCTCCTCTAGAATAGTGGGCTGGA
Source organism: Thuja plicata (assembly GCA_018584345.1). NCBI lineage: Eukaryota > Viridiplantae > Streptophyta > Pinopsida > Cupressales > Cupressaceae > Thuja > Thuja plicata. Next base: position 215,652 of record MU225285.1, on the reverse strand, counting down.
TCAACAAAGATAGGAATGATTCTCATGGGGCCTCTCTCACACTAGGAGTAACCTATGAGAGTCAAAAAGATAGTCAATTATATATAAATGTACTTCATCATAACAACCCTCGTTACAAAATACAAATAACAATATATATAAATCTACGTACAATCGGGCTATCACCCCGAATTGAGATGCCTGTCAGCCCAGGCTCTGGAACCTGTGTCAAGACATTGTCGTGAGCCACACCCTATACAATAAAGTGCATGTAAAGTATTTATTACTACACACAAGTAAAATGCATATGCATTCATAATTAATCTTAAACAATTAATTACCTTACCATTGTTGACGCATGAGGAAGGAACCCCCTTGTGCCCCCCACTGACATCAGCTGAGACCTGCAAGAGTACAATAAGATGACAATATATTAGTAAATGTATGAATTTTATGGCTCTAATTGATAGAGATTTCAGCATGTAAACCAAATGATATAAAAAAAATGTATGGGTACATAATTTATAATATACCATATAGTTGTCAAGGCCAAATGAAATTGCCGAAAGTGTGGAGTCATCCACCTGTCTCAACTCCTCCTCTATCATCAACTAAACATAAATGGAACAAATATATAGACATAAGTGCACACATTTATTAAAACTAATCGAAATAAATAAATTATTTTTAAATTAAATAAGTCATGTGACAAATTTATTTATAATTTTTACTTTTACCATATCAACAGGACTCCATGGCTCTGCGTACCCCTCATCAGCACTCTCATGAGACACAGATACTCCTTGAGGTGTTGCAGCCTCTGTAGCTATGTCTCCTATGTCCTCCTCATCAATAACATACTGATATGTATCAGCATCAGTAAGCGGTCTGAGGCACAAATTCTTGCACATAATGCAAGTATGGGGCATGCATATATGTGAACTGCTGCCAGATGTCAATGTGCCAACATCATCCACACCAGGAGACAAAAATGACCTGGTTTGTGTGATCAACTGATCACTTAGCATGTGAATGGCCCTAATACTCTGTGAGGCAGCCTCTATAATGATATCAGGATGCTGCACTAGAGGAGGGGGTGCGACATTAGTGGAGGGGACAAAGGTAGTGGCCTTTTTGCACTAGGCAAATGGCTTAGTCTGAGGAGCTCCTTTACCTATGCCCATATTGGGCCTCATGCTCCAATAATTAACATTGTGACCAAGCACAAACTCAGCATACAATTTTTTTATGAAATATAAAGGGAGCTCCAAATTGCTATGGGGTGGTTTATCAAAAACCATCCACCAACGATCCCAAAAGTGTGTGCGCATTGCTTCATTTGTGCACCATTTTATTGATAATTATGGATTTTTGGGGTCAACTTTTAATCCAGTTTTAGGATTAACAAAAAGGGAGCCTATATCTTCCTTAGTTATATTAAGGGCCACAACCCCATCATGGTCAAGCCTATCATCAAATTGGGCATGCATATCATCACGCCAATGAAGAGCAACATTATGTTGCTGCGTAAGGGTGTCAATGTTTTCAACAATGGTATTTAGGGTGGCAAGCATAGGAGCTAACATAGGTATATTCTGATACATGTTTTTGAAGCCTCGTATAGTGTTCAAATTCTCTTGTATCAAATCCTCTAAAGATTGAGGGTTTTGAAGCGGTTTTGGATTGTTTTGGGATCATTATTTGGTGGGGGAGGGTTATTATCTTCATTGTTGTCAGCCATGCCTGATTAAATAATATACAAATATAAATTTCAAATTGATTTCATATATTATTAAAAAAATCAATACAAAACCCCATTTTAACCAAAAAAACTACATTTAACATGAAAATGAAAAATATTAATCAAGATATAGCAAGAATTTACTTACCAAATAAATTGTGGAGTTGAATTTATTGTTGGAGCAATCAGGTACCCAAAAAAATTGTGTATAGGACATTTAGAACCTTTTTCCAAACCCAAAATGATGAGAGAAATGAGGAAAGCGGCTTGCGGGTTTTGATTTATGCCAAAGGTTTTGGGTACTAGATTTTTTTGGGTACCCAAAAAAAACGGGTACCCGATATTTTTTAGGTGCCCAAAAAAATCATGTACCTGATTAGACTTGTGCTTTGGTGTCAGGTTTTCCCAGGTGTACTAACACCCAGGCCTACTAAAAAGTCAACAAACGTTTTCATGCTCTTTTGGATGAGTGAAAAGTGGATTTTTTCACATCGCCACTTTTTTCCCCCCCATGATCTTGCACATACCCTAAAATTGCTTAATTTATAACCATTAATATACAATGACACATAGAATGGATCAAGCTTTTGGCCTAGGAAGGTAGCCAAAATAGATGACTCTCCATGTTCAATTGGGTCTGCAAATATAGACTCATTTTCTATGGTAGTCATGACTAGTTTTTGCAGTTCTATAGGATTAGAATTAAGATAGTCTATGGGGGAAATCTAAATTCTGGAATCTCTACAGAATTGAATAATGTCAAAAGAGCTTTGTTCGTTACCCAGTTGTAAAATCCTCACTCCTTGAATGGCCTCCTTAGAATTGGAAGTAGATGTCTCATTATTTTTTGGTGGAGGTATAGAAGCAGGACACTTATCTTTTTGACTCTAGTTCAACACTGTATAGGAGGTCCCATCTATAGTAGCATAACATGTCACTTCTCATTCTGAATCTGATTCATACTCTAAATATAAGTTTTCAGAGTCACCATGTGAGTACGAATCTGGTTCAGCTCCAGATACTCCAGCATTCCACTCATCAGTCTGATGCATCTACCAAACATGAGGTACATTGGGGAAACTTTCTCCATCATGAACTGTTGTTAGGTGAAATGCATACATATTTCCTCTTTTAGGAGGAGCTTCTATAGTTAGCTTCTGTGGTGGGGTTGTTAACTGTAATGTCTTTCCATCAGCATTCCTCCTGTTGTTGTTTCTTCCAGGCTGCTCTTGAAACTTTCACTGGTAGGGATTGTTAAATCTGGGAAGTTGTCTTTCGAAGGAAATGAATTCATTGGATAATTTTTGAATCATCTCATTTGATGATGTGGTATTACTAGTACCAGCTCTAGATTATATTTATCTTTTCCATTTTCCCGCCAAGATCATGTGATCTTCTAATTCTGCCGTAGTCCTTTGGGCAAGGTCCAAAGTGGCTGGGTTTGTTCTTCTCAAATCATAACTAATGTCACGAGGCATAGCACTTATAAAGAAGGTTTTTAAATTACCAGTAGTAGGCTGATTAGCTTCAGGGATACGTTAAACTAGCTTGCTAAACTTAGCAATGAAATCCCTCATGCTTATAGAAGGCTCTTTCTTGGTAGAAGTCAATTGTGTCAATAGGGCATACTCATCCTCAATAGTTTTAAATCTCCTTTCAAAAGCTATTCTCATGGAAGCCCAATCTATGATAGAAGATAAAGGCAAATGATAAAACCAATATGATGTGCCATCAACAAGGATCTCAAGAAATAGTTTGACTATAGCATCTTCCTCTTGTAGTGCCAATATATTAATGGATGCAAAGAAAGCATCAATGTGTTCATCTATTGATACCTTCCCATCTCTAGAGAATTTGGAAAACTTCTTCCTTGACCCTGAGGGAAGGGGATTATATACTGCTAATTGTAGTCGTCCAACTGTAGTGGCCCAAGGGACTACCATAACTACTTGAGGTAGATAGGGTGTTAGATTGACAACAGGAGGAGAAACCACTCTGTGCAAGGTTAACACTTGGCAAGTGGTAGAAAAAAGAGTAGATTTTTTGGGAGGTGAAGGAGGTCTTCTTCTACTCTTAGTATTCTTGTCTTTTTAGTGAGGTACTTCGAGCAAGGCAAATTCAATCTCTTCAAGCTTCTCAAAGACTGGGTCTTTGCCACCTTCTTTTCTCACACTTCTAAGGAATCTTTTAGGCTCCAGGATTTCAACTAAATTTGTTGTTTGGCTTTGTGCTCTGCTTGGTGTTTTTCCCTTCTTAGATTGCTCCTTTGAATGGCTTGTTCGAGTGCCTTTTCCTTCACTTCTTCTTGTTCAAGCACTTGACTAGCACTTCTATAATGCTCATTATTTCTTCTATCTCTACAAAAAAAAGTATTCAGTGAGGAGATGAGATCCTCTTGGTCATCTTGGAACCTGAGATTCAGTTGGAGCATAGGAATTATGTTTTCATGGGGAAGTACCATATTTCCTCATGGTATTGCTTCTGGTATAACGACTATTTTTCTCCATAGTAGAGTTTCCAAAAATCTATTGGTAAACAGATTACTCTTCTTCACTTTAACTCCAAAGTACCCAAATACCAAAGAAACAATCGAATACAATAGTTGGGAAATGTGAATGAATCACTAATTTCTCTCTGAATTTGAAGGTGCAGCTCCCATAAATGAATAATTTTCAATGAATATGAATCTTTCCTAATCTAACAAGGGTATGTTCTTAACGTGAGAATAGAAGAGTTAAACCAAGCTAGGCCTAGATAGGAACTAGCTCAGGCATATTAAATTCAACTAAATCTAACCAATCTAGAGATCTCTGTAATTATATGAGCTCTAAAAACTAGTAATGCATTGATAGAAAATGAAGATTCAAATGTAAGACTAATGATTAATGATAAAGCAACAATGAATCAATCCATTTCATAGGAATATCTCCCAAACATTGAATAACACCAGAATCCCTTCTAGTTAGCTGTATCAAATCATAATACAGAACTCTGGTTCAATCATAAACTGTGAATCCAAATCCAAGGAAACATTCAAATCAATAGAAAGCTAAATGAAATGCAATGGAACAATTAAAGCAATGGTATTTAGACATACACAAATTCAACTTAGCAAAATGTCATTCTTCACACAAACATTTAGCCGACCTTTGTATTGATTTTCAAAAGAGTACATATAGAGTTCCAGAGTTAGACCGTTAAAAAAGGGAACCAAAACGGTTCAAATTCTCTAACCAGAAATGATAAACAAAAGTTCATCTACTATAATAAATGTCAAATTTTAGTACAAGAGGGAATCTATCTATGCTTCCATTTTCTTCCCCTTGTCTAATTTATCCCTATAAGAAGTGACAGCTATAATGATTGGGATGTTCTCTTCGTGTCTATTGATATGGACATTAGTATATCTGATGAGCCATCTGGAATTTTCTTTGGCCAGGCTCTTGATCGCATCCACCAGGGATTTTTTTAGTGGCAATTCTTCACCAATTGGCAAATATGTCCCGTCGAGCATATAGAATTTGGTGAAAAAATTAGTAGTATATTGTTTAACCGGTTCGCCCAGACTTTATAAAAAACACGTATATTGGTTGGGTTGTTCACCACTATTTGCCTGTAATTTCACTATGGTAGTGGGGTTGTTCACCCATTTATCTATTGTATATTTACTATTATTTGCCACAGATTAAGGAAGGTGTGTTTATCAAGGACCTCCATTCACCAAAGGCCCATTATCCCAAGTTAAAATTTTATTTGCACTAGGACCCAATTCACCATACATCGTAATTCACTATGTCCCATATTCCTGCCCTATTCGCCTAGTCAATTACTTGAAATTACGTGGGGTTTACCAAGTATTAGTTGTTATCATATGCAAATGTCGTCCCCTTTGCCAAAATTTGAAATAAGCATTTGTATAAAAGGATAGTTTCAAGAGATTTAGGACTACAAAAAATCAGTTGATTCTACGCTAACAATTGTGATCGGTAGTGAACCAGAAAGACTATGAGTCCTTAGTATCTTATAATTATTCAAGTAAAATTTTATTGCAGCCTTAATTAGTTGGAGATGTCACAATCAAAGTTAAATAGGAAGAGGACTATTGAAGGTGGAGAATTTGGAGATGCACAAGAGAGGCCAACGAAATGCAGAAAAATATCTTCATACTTTGGCGAGGGCAGACACAATGGTGTTGGTCAAAGTGAGGAAGGTACGTCATCAGAGGAGCCTGTAGAAATTTGAGGTTATCAACTTACACAGGATTCTATTCAACAAACTGGGGAACCTAATAAATCTGGTGACGAAGTTGCAGGACCTGATATCTCTCATGAAGATGACCTTGAAGATGAATTTGAAGTAAATAACCAGTACCAAGATGAATCAATCGACTTTGGTGATGATGATGTTTCAATTAACAGTAACACTAAAGGGAGAGGAAAATCAAAAGAAAAAACTGATCGTCAATGGGAGATGTCCAGGAGATTTAAATTTTATTTGGCGACAATTTATCCATTCATTGAACCCGTGGACAATCCAATTGTAGGTGAGCTGCCAGTAGAATGTAGATGTACGATTTGTAGTTAGAAGTATAAAAAAGAAAAGTGATTGCAGCTTGTTGGTAAATATATTGTTCTTTTCAATTTAACTCTCAAACGCCCAAATCTATGAGAAACAATTTGATACCAACAGTTGGATAATATATCACTAGATTGATAGATTTCCTTTGAATTGAACAGTACAACTCACTTATATTAATGATTTTCAGTGAATCTTGAACTTTCCTAATCTAATAGGGGTATGTTCTTAACCCGAGAATATAAGAGGTAAACAAAGCTAACCTAGATAGGAAATAGCTCAGGAAAGATAAATTCAACTCTAAATCTAGCCAACCCTGAGATTTCATCAATCAGATTAACTCCCAAAACTGGTAATGCATGAAATTTTACTAAAAACGCTGATGAAAAACTAAGGATTAATGATGAGATGCTAATGAGTCAATCTATATCACAGAAATGTTTCTCAACTCAGCATAACAATAGATCTTCCCCTAGATTAACTATATCAAATCACAACATAGAAATTTGGTTCAAATATAGATTGCAAATCTAAACTCAAAGAAACATTCAAATTCAATAGAAAGACAAATGAAATGCAATGGAATAGTCAAAGAAATGGTATTCAGACATACACTATTGACTCAACAAAATTCTATCTTTCACACCAAAATTTAGCCGACCCTTGTATTGATTTTGGAAATAATACATATAGAGTTTGAGTCTTGACCGTTACAAAAGAGTAACTAAAACGGTTCAAGTTCTTTTAAGTAGGAATGATAAAAAAAGTTTTATCCATTACAATATCATCAAAATTTGGTACAAAGGGAGAATCTATTCAAGCTTTAGTTTCATTCCCTTTGCCTAATTTATCCCTATAGGCAGTGACAACTGTAATGAACTTGATAAGCTCTTCATGCCTGTTGACGTAGACATTGGTATATCAGATGAGCCATCTGGAATGTTCTTTGGCCAGGATCTTGATTGCATCTATCTGGTCCTTCAGTTCTTCCATGGCTTTATAAATACATCAACTCAACTGCTAAATTTCTGGCACTTTATCCAAATGGGTGGAAGACTGCTCTGATAGCTTATGCATATAATCAAAAAATGATTTCTGCATATTGGTCAATCCTCTCATTTATTTGCCTTGTCCACTTGTTTGTGATTCTGTGTGTAGACCTTGAAGAATCTTAAAGTCTTTGTTCTTCTCTTCCTTGATCTTAGCATCTAATTGCTGCAACCTTGTCTTAGCCTGGATGATCATCTTGATTTTAAACTCTAAGTTTTGAAGCCACTTGATTAGGGGTTCATCTCCCTTTTGCATAATCTTGGCCTTCAACGACTCATTGGTCTTCATCTTTGTTGCCACATGGAGAATCACTATGCACTCCTCACACTTCACTCTCCCAGATGTGAGAGTCTGCAAATTCTTCTCAATGTTGTTCTTTTCTATCTACAATCTCAAGAGGGAATTACCCAACTACTTGACAACTGCCAATCCCTTAGATTTGAGTCTCTCAACCCATCCTTTTCCGATCTACACAAAGTGCCTATCCTCCTACAACTTGGCTATTATGGCTTGATCCTCTATGGCATTGGGATAAAATGTGATCTGAGTACTAGGGATACTAACAACTGGAGTAACCAATTGCCAAATGAAATTATTTAGCTCACTGACTTCGGCCTTAAGTTGTACCTTTATCATTTTAAGTTCTTCCAACTCTTCCATTAGTGGATTTCACCAATCCACTTTGGTATCATGTCAGGCTAAACCCATATCAAATGAGTGTAGTTCAAAATATGAAGGGGTTAAATCTTCAAAATGGCCCTCCTTCATAGGCTTTGCTACCTCCATTGTGAAATGCCCAATCTCTAGGTCCCTACCCAATGTGAACAGTGTCTTCAATTTCTTAGTCTTTACTGAAGTGGCGCCTGGTTGCATGCCTCAAGCTAGAGTGTCTTTGTTGGGAGCTCCTTCTTCCACTCTCTTTCTTTTGTGGTCCAAAGTGTTCTCTATCCATGATTCAACACTGGTGACCTTAGTGGCAGAGGCCAACTCCTCTATAAACATTTTCATAATGACTATAGGAGTATACTTTGGCCTTGAAGAAAATGCATTTACTGAGGTAGGAGAAGAGGACACCAATTTGGCTACTGAAGAAACCTTCTTCATTTTCCCAACCTCTTCTTCTAATTCTATAGTTGAAGGAGTTTATTCTCCCACTTCTACTATGACAGGGGACCCTTGCCTTGGAGAATCTTGGTTTGAACTGCCAACCGATACATCTACAGTGACTGATTTAGCAAGCTGCTCTAGTTCTGCATCTTTGGTAGGTTCCTCTGTTGTTCCAATATTTGGAAGTGGACCTTCTCCACAAGTCTTCTTTGGTTGAAATTCTTTTTTAGGAGGTTCATCACCTCCCCTAGCTGGTTGAGACAAACTCTTGGTCATAGATGGGAGTATCACTAAATAAGTTGTTGCAATGTTGGAAGTATCTTTTTCCCGGGTCCTTTGAGTAGGAGGCTTCCTTTCTAACCTCTTCTTTCTTCCTACCATCTATTCAACCCATTGATCTATCCTCTTATAAATACCACTCATTAGAGTCTGCAAATCACCAATGGCTTAATCTAGCATAGGCTCATAACTGATGGAGAGGGGTTTGATCTTCTCGAGGTATGTATTATTTTACATGTGCTAACCATCATCTACTAGCCCCTCAACTACAAGATTGACCTTGAAATTTTTGATTTGTTCAATGGTTATTCTGGCATAAAATCTATCTCTACTCTCCAAATCATCTCTACAATTGGCCTAGTAGTCTTCAATGTCATCTCCATGGTGGATAGCTCAGCTCATTTGTAGGTAATCACAAGCATAGTTAATGAGATCATATTGTGGTCTCAGAACATCATAGGTTTCTAGTGAAAACCTCTTTGAGAATGCCTTTAGAACATTCTTCACCTTGGATTGTGAGACACAACTGTAGGCTCTAATGGGGAAGTCATAGCCTTTCTTCCTAGCATCAGGACAGATCAAATTCACTTGCAGCACTTGCCTCATCACCTCCACCAGCATGATCATATCCGTAGGATATCTAGGCAGCTTCAAAGGGAAGTTGTCAAAACCTGCAAGACAAAGGTATAAGAAATCTCTGAATTGAAGGAAATAGCATCTGAATTGGCTAATAAAAGCCATGGCTTTGAGAAAGAATCTCCTTTCTGGATAGCCTTGAAGCTCCCTACACAATCGCATTGTAAACACATCATTAACCCGAAGGCATTCTGCATAACTGTTGTGCAATTGCAAAGAGGGGAAAAATTTATAACTCTCAACATCATCTAGAAATTCCTCTAATCTAGGAAGCCCTGGCCAAATTTGAATTGTTGCCAGAATATACAAAAGGACTAAAGACATATAAAATTCATCCTGGAACTTAGCTCTATCTAGGGCCTCTGAGACGTTCTCATTTACCATAAGGGCCCAATCAATGAAGTGATGTTGGGAATAGATTACCTAAACTAGGAAGAAGTGATGGTCAACAAAATTGAATGTGTCAATCTCACCTCTGATCCTGTGGAGTAGCACCAGAATGTCTATGATCTCTAGCTTCAGATTAGTGCCATATAGTATCTTTGGCAGCTTTCCTTTGGATCTCCTAGGCTCTTGAAACCATTTTTTCAGTATCTCCTTCTTCCAAGTTGACTTTTTTGGTGATATATGTAGTCACCACTCGACTGTATGTCATTTCTGAATACTCAGCTTGCTCTAGGATGTGAAGCAAGTTCTAGACCAATTCTTTATCGACAGATAGCAACACTATATCATTGGGAAAGAGGATTTGCTTGGTATCTAGGTTGTATCGAGCTATGCATTCCCAGATCAATTCTAGAGCTTGAACAACCACAAGAAAACCAACGACTTCAACTAATCCAATCTCATTTAGTTTCTCAGTGATGGGATGTATCTAGTCTGCTTTTAGTCTACTCTAAAAGTTCTGTATATCAAAGAACTTGAGAGATTTATCTGAGATCTTATGCCATTCAGAGGTAATGTCATTCATTCTGTCAAATCCCATAAATATGGATGCCATACTTCAAATGATTTGATTTGGGAAAGAAGAATATCTTTTAAGAATGCAGGGGAAAAGAACACAAGTATCAAAGGCTTCGAATTCATATAATTTTTTAAGAAAAAAGTAGCTCCTGTTGGCAACCTCCAACTAATCTTATAAATTTTGAATTCTTACCATTTAACGACTGACTTCCCGCGCCACATGAATGAAAAAACCTCAACATTAACGAAATAGTCCGTTATGAAGTAAAATGGCTTTATTTGAAGAAATTACTTTGCTCTTATGGGCCATTAAGAAATGTCTTTTCACTTTAGTAACCACAATGGTAACTTTCCCGAGGTAGCGGAAAATTAATTTTCCACTTCTCCTTTGGGCAGAGAAATGCTTTTGGAGTTCTCTCTATTAAAAAATCCACCAAAGGGGAAATTTGGTCTGTCAGGGTGCTAAAATGGCATGTGTTGATTTCATCTACCTTCTTTATATCTTAGATACTTTATGAGATAGATCCTTCCTTGAAATCCATTTATTTTAATGGCTTGGTGGAAAATGTACTCTGTGGGTTGAAACCCGCCTGTTGGAGTAGTGGAGAAGCCATTTTCCACTTTTCTGCCAGCAGACTTATTTCTTAGATTTTCCCTTAGTCAATCATTCTCTTTACTTGAAATAGGTTTGATCTGAATTCCCAAAGCTCTCTTATTCCCAAATTTCTAATTTTCAACCTTGATTGACATCTAATACCCTTAGGTCTATTAAGTGCGGAAAATGCACTTTGCAGATGATTTTCCGCCATGGCGAAGCCCGAAGTTGATTTCCCACCAATGCTGCAAAATGAAGAGTTAAGGCTAAATACTTCAACTGCATATAATACTAATGTTAGCATTCCTTGAACTATGGCCTTTACCAGATTGGGAACTTAACCTACCTAATGAAAACATGATCTCAGATATAGATTCCCTCCAGTTCACAAAAGAGGAGTCAATTTATGGGAAATTTGATAAAAGCTTCCTAGCCTAAGGGATGTCTAGACTTAGAATTTGGACTCACATGAATCTATCTAGACCGCTACTACATATTAATCATCCACTTTTGTCTAAAGGTATGCAGACCAAAAGTGGGGCAACATCTGGCTCTATCTAGGGACTTGGACATTCACATGTCCAAGAAAGGAACTCAAGTCTATGGTTTTGTAAAGCTCAAATAAAAGGTGACTCACAACAAAAATAAAGCAAGACACGGAAAGGAAAGTAGGAAGGAAACCTAACTAGGAAAACAAAAATGTGAACTAAACGTAACTATAGTACAATACAAGGGTTACCTATTTTCAATTCAGATTTGATAGAGTTTCAAATCGTGACCATTATACGTCAGGGGTAGTGCTACACCATCTAGATACACCAATTTAAAAGAATTCTTCTCAAACATTTAATAGATCTTGAAAGGTCCTTTCCACAATATTTCAAATTTTCCATGCATGCCTTTGGGTACCCTGCGTTTGTCCCATAATAACACAATTTTTCTCTCCATGAACTTTTGGGGTCTTCTCTTTTTATCAAACAAGTTCTTCACATGCATTTGATGTCGTGTGATATGATCAACAATTTTCTCCCTTTCTTCTTCCAGTTTGCTCAGGTACAAAATCCTCTTTTCTAAACCATCTTCATATATGCCATCCTCTACTACAGTATGTTATGCCCTGCATACCTGTCCCTACATTTTGTGTGCAAAATTTTGGGTCCCCTCTTTTCGCTTTTTTCTCTTGCCTTGTTTCTTTCCTTTTTCTTTGTTTTCCCTATGGTATTTTCTTCTATGAGGTATATTTTCTTTCTTTTTTTGTCTTCTTGTGTCTCCAGGACCTGGTCCCAGAGTTTGGTCTCTACAGAGCTGGATCCTAGACTCTGGGATTCTCTGCCACGATGTCTTCTTTTGTGAGAAGGTATGGTTACATGGAATCCCCAGGCCCAGAGTCTAGGGTTTGCCTGTTCCAAAATTTGTGGGAAAGTTTCCATAGTTTTTACCCTAGGGGTATAAATTGAAGTTACCTGTTATTTTCACAATTACCACGATAAAAAACCTAAGGCAATTTACCAGAGCAATTGAGGCAAATTTGAAGTGATTAAGTGTTGATTATTTTGGTGACTAGCAGTGATTAGAAATGTTTAGCAGGTGGTTAGCGGTGTTTGTTCATGGTGTTTAAAGGATATCTTGTTGTAGGACTTTAGCATTCATCCTTCTCGCATCTCTCACGCTTCAGGTAAGCCTTTGGCATTCATTCTCTGGTTTCTAATTTTTTGGTTGTGGTTTGTTTTTGGTTTTGTTTTCTTTCTATTTTTTTCTTGTTTTCTTTTATTTTTGTTTGGGTTTTTTCATTTCTAGTTTTGTCTTTTGGTCGCCTCCCGTTGGTGGGTTGGCACTGGCAGAGGGTTGTCTACCCTTTGCATAGTTGTAATTTAGGTCAGTTTCCTCTATGTTGTACATTTATGTAGCTATTGTCTATATTGTGTAGATATCTGTAAATGGTGTTTATATGTTTCATCCCTTGGCCCTCTATATTTTTCTATATTTTTAATGTATATCCTTTCGGTATCATGTCGATCTCACCATGACCTAACCCATGTTTTCCCAATTTTGTGAGCTCGCGTTCTTGACAAAATACCACCTAGTTCAGACTTGGCTCCGTGCTGGTTTGAACCATGGTAGTTTTCTCTCTTCTCCATTGAATCAGTCTTAATGGTGAATTTATTTCCCATGTGCACATTCAAGTCTAGCCAAGTGGCTTCCACTTCATGCACATTCAGATAGTTGTTGGCTTCATTGTCATAACTCCTATTTACTGCATGGCCATGTGACACCCATGTCAGCCTTGTATGACTCATCTTTTGGCCATGTCACTCAACGGTTAGTTTTTGGAATCTGGGTCCTATGTCTGTATTTGGCTCCTGTTTCACTTGTATCATATATGTTGGAGTCCCAGGAGCCCCAGATGTTGGTCACTTTCCTTAGTTCTCATTATACACACATCTTTCCTGGGATTTGATAAACTAACTCTTGAAGGTATGGATGTGATGGTAAAATCTTCAGGACCCAGAGTGGCATTTTATCTTATTTAAATTCTAATGGTCATCTTGCCTTGCAGGTTGCTAGCATCTAATTCATTAATCATGTTAGAGGCATCCACATCTTCTCCACCCGGGAGTCCTAAACTCCCCACCACGACAGTCACCAGGGTGGCTATGAGGACTAAGATTGAGAGGGCCCTAGAAAAGATTCCCATAACCATGAAGTAATTGAAGGAAAACACTGTCACAGGTTTGAAGATTGAGTCCAGTGTTTAGTTGATCATCGATACCAACATCAGAATGTGGGTGGAGAGGTAAGCGCTGGTAAAAATGATGTACATCCAATGAATGATTGGAGACCCATTGGCCGTCAATATTGGTAACTCTAGGATTTTGAAGGCTGCTTGCTTCCCATGTTTCGTGCAAGCCCCAAAATGTATCCTTACTCTGGCCATGCACTATAATTCATCCATTCGGACCATCATGATTGCTACCTTGGTCCCGACCAGGTATCCAACTCCAATGGTGTCTTTGGATGCTGCAACTTTTCAAGCCAGTCTAGGAATTCCCCAGTTTGATGACATGGCTATTTTCACCTGGTCCCTGGCCTTGTAGGAATTTCTCAATTTGGAACACATGGCCTGGCAATATTTGAACAACCATTGGTTGAAGACGCCAAAGAAAGACTCGAAAAGGATGAAGCTGGAAATCTAGCGATTAGAATTCAAGGAAAGCATACATATGGGGATTATAACATTGTGTAGGATCTTTGGACAACCCCATGCCCAAGAATTCTTGGCGTGGATGTACTACTTCTTGCTTGGTATCTCCTCTGGCAAGAAATACTTCAATTGGGCCACCATCATCTCAAATCATGTGGACTCCTAGCTCCTCCAGGTCACCTAGACCTCCAAATTCTACATGACATCCTATGTTCTCTGGGCCCTGGCACAACAACACCCTATCACAAATGGGCTACTCACAGTAGTTGTACTCAAGGTTGGTTCGGGCCAGGAGGCTCCCTCGGATTTTTTCCCACAAATCCAATGGGAGACTAGTTTCCTTAGCTTCTGCCAAGTAAATGATGCCTTCATTTACTAAAATCTCCTCACACCTTCTAGGGATGCCAGGTACCATCTATCCAAGGAGGAAATGGATTTGGTCAGAAGTTATGGCCACTATTACATTCAGTTCTAGTAGCAGACTTATTTTCAGGTGACCGGATTCTCTGGGAAACCCTATTTGTTTCCCAAGCACCGTGGGAACAAAAAAATTCTTTTGGAATACTGTCAGAAAATTTTGGGAATTACTCATGTATTTTGACAGCACCAAGAGAGGTAGATAGTGAGCTCAAGAGCTTGGGATTAAATGAATTCTATCTAGCATGGAAGAACTTTGATCCGCTATGCAAAATAGCAATGACACTTCCCCGGGTATTAGAGCCCCATGCATTTCACATGGAGGATTTTTGGGAAGATTTCCTAGATGATTTTGAAGTCCAGAGTCAGCACTTCATCCAGATGATAATGGGGATGATGGAGAGGCTGAAGCTTCAAAAATTCTCAGATGAATTCTCGGACACCGGGTCCACGGTAAACCCACAATACAAATAAAAAGGAGCGCACAAGATGGATCTCCCTCTAGTGGACTAGAATACCCAAGAAGGTCCAACAATTGAGGATCTTACCCATAATGTGGTGGAATGAAGTCATGCGTATTTCAAAAAGGCATGCCCAAGGAGCACACACAAAGTTGGCCCATTTGTGCAGGGCTCAACTTCCAGGGCTGGAACCTCCTCACAAGGGGAGGATAGAGAAAAAAGGATAATGGGGACTCAGTCACAAACGCCATCTGTGACCCCCATAGTAGATAAAATGCAAGAGACACTAGAAATTTTCCAGCAAATGAAGGATAAGTTAATTACATGATTGGCCACCCTGGTATGTATGATAGGACCTGTTTGTCCTCCCTCTTCCCCTTCATTGGTAGAATTGATAGTCTAAGCAACTGGGACCAAAGCGGAAGAGGAGCGGGCAGCTATGATTGATGCGAGCCCCTCTTTGATAGCTAGGAGAAAGAAAAGGAAGACTAACTCTCAACCAAAGGTGAAGCCAGAACTTGGGATGCCAAGGATCCAAGAAGTGCAGATTCTTTCTTTCAACTCTTTGGAGATGGATAAAGAACTCGAGGATATCCTAGAGAGCTCCCCTCCCCGTGATGAATTTGATGATTTATTTGGGAATGATGAATTTGGGAACTTGCAGGGAGATATCAGGGGGGTAGTTGAAGAGATCGCTGCCAAAGAGGAAATGACTCCCCCTCTTGGAAGGAACGTCCCAGAGAAGGAGGCTACCCAAAAATAGGAAACTCGGGCAGAGGAAGTAGAAAAGAAAGAACAGATGAACATCTTTGAAGTCCCAGAGATATAGTTAAAAGGAACCATAGATGGTAGGCAAACACAGGATAAGAAAATGACATTAGTTAGGGAAAGTAGACCAGTAGGATCGACCATGACCCCAACTACCATATTCCAAGTGCCACCTCCAAAGATAACATTTGGTGAGGTAATTACCATGGCTTAAACATTGAATCTTGGCCTGATACCTCCACCACCTCCAGAGAATGCACCAGTTAAAGAATACACTCTAGAATAGGAGGCTAATAAAGAACATCAGTATGGTGGGGAAAAAAACCCTAGAAAAACAAATGTTTATCCCAACAATGCTGAGAGTGTAGACGTTGGGGTAGATGATACAAGCACTATGGAGAAAAATCTTGCTGGTAGGCCTGAAAACATAGGAGAAGAATAGGGACAGACACTAGCGAAAAATCCATCCCTACGACCACAATGGCTGGTAGAGTCCCAGAAGAGGAAATCCCCAGCAACATCCATGGCCCATCTCTCATTGGCAGAGATGATGGCCCATACAAGGAATCCTCCAAAGGCCAAAAAGGCTCAGATAGTCCATACTCTTTACACTAGGCCTAGAAAAGATATAGTTGTGGTGATCACAACACCTTCCTTGGATGTAGACAAGGCCACATCTAAGGCCGTTGAATATTCTATCACCAAAGTATCACTAGGGAAGAGAGGAAAAAAGGTGACCTAGACCTGTTGAATGAAGTGACTAAGGAAGTGGAGGCTCACTATGAAAAGGAGGCCTAGAAGTTCAGGGCAGAAAAAGAAAAGAATGCAAACCTCATGGGGCTATTGATAGAGCTTGCACAACCTATTAGTGTCATTCCCCTAGATGTCTCCACATCTGAGGCACCGCTCCCTCAGGGTGACAAAGATTCACTAAGGGAGATGAAAAGAAAGGCCCAGGCAGTTGATGAATGGGTTGCAGAACAGGTGGGAAACATCTGACATTTCTTAATATCCACACTCCTAGACTTATATGTGGCCAACAATGTCTTGCATCAGGCCAAAAATAATATCTCCATATGGGACGGAGACATTGAAAACCATGAAGCATGAAAGGCTGAGTTGGAGAACTCATCGACATCAGAGAAGAAGTTGTCTTTGAGGCCAGAATTTTGGGAGAGGGGTATTTTGACTTTGTACAGACCAAACACACTAGAATTGAGCTCACATTGGGGGTAGTTAAGCAATTGGTAGGGACCTTGCGCAATAAAGCCCAGGAAGTTTGATATTCTTTCAATTTGTACAAGCGATTTATCTCAAAGGTCTCTGGGGCTGATTCCTTTAGCACTGAAATGTGCACTCCAGAGGAATATGTCATGGCAAAGTTTGATGAGCTAATGGAATCTTGGTATGGATCCTTAGAGGGGATAGATGGAGAAAAAATGACGTGAATAACACAGATGGTGCTCAAAGGTCATGACATGGCAAAGATGGCCATAGAATTCAAAGCAAATGTTCCAGATCTAGACAAGTAGGTAGATGTGGCCAAGTACCGTAGGGCTGGCCTCAAGGACATTGACAAAGACAGGATTGCCCAAATCCTATAGACCTTCAATGATACCAAGGAACATTAAAATTATGTAGGTTTTGGAGATGATTGTCAGGAGATGTATGTTGTATTTATTCATTCTTTAGGGAGCGTAAGCTTTTGGATCCTGGAGTTCTGGATCCCACAATTTTTTTTTTTTAGCGACCAGTGTCTCGGTTCCAGAAGCCAACCGATCACTATTACATGGTTAATAAAAGTGTTAAAAAGTAGGTAACCGTAACAAGGCACATCGGCTCAGAGGATGATTCTGACAGGTGGTCTTCCCAAGGCACCACCTCAACATAAGACCTGGTGCATCAGAGATAGGGAGCCACTTTTCTATTAATGAGGCATGTAGCCTCGATCCCTGGGGGATTAGATTTCTTCTTTTCTCCTCCTGGCTCTCTTCTCAAGGATAATTCTTCCTCTCCACCTTTCTTGTCTCTTTCTTCTGATATGCCAGACCTTTTCTATCTCGAGGTCTTTTGTAACATGGCGCAAGTAGTATCGGCCACCAGAAATAGTACTATATTGTTAAGTGTAAATAAGTTAGGTTAATTTTAGGTCAAAACTTTTGTATAAATAATAAGTTCGACCTCATTCCAAGGGTTGGTGAAATTGATGATTTTGCAGTCCATAGCTAATAGCATTTTGGCTTTTCTCAGTTCTTTGTCATAGAGCTCAATGCTCCTTAGTTTTTAGAAGCTTTCAGTAGTTAAATGCTCCCCTGGAGCCACCATTATTGTATGCACCAGTGCTTGCTAGAAACATGTTAATAAAGAAGGAAGGGTTCTATCAATTATTTTTTTAGCATTCTAATCTCTAGATTAATGATATTTTGTGTTGTATGGTCTTTATGTCCCGTTCTCTGATATTTTAAGTAGATTAACAACCTTCTTTTCCCTCGCTATTGATAAAATATGAACTGATGGTTCTGTATTTCTTTAGTATTTAGTGTAGTATGTCAGAGCTTGGTTGATATTTTGAATATTTGGCATAACTATAGGTAGACAAAATATTTATAACTCTGTAATATCTTTTGAAGTTTACTTGATAAAGATCATGAATGCGTGTAGGAAACCCCACTTACTTAGATCCCCAGAGAAGATGAGCCAAGATAGATAGCTATTCCCTCAAAAAAAATTAGTCACTTTCCCAACTAAGTTCCCATATTGTCGAGACCTCACTCCCATGTGCTTGAAGGCCCTGTAAATCTCATTTCCCCAGACAACCTTTATAGGCAAAGTTGGCCGGAACCTCGGTACACGGTGACAATTTATATTTTGTTGGTGGACCTAATCACAAAGTCTCATCAATATAAACTAGCGCTAGAAGTAGGGCAATGAACTCATCCCCCTCTAAGGATTTAGATTTTACACCGCCCAAAGGATCCCTAAGCCATGGTTTTAGGAGTCATACCTTTAGTGGGATTGGATCATTTTCACCTGTAAGGTTTGAAAGAGTTCTTAGATCAGCCCCCAATCCCAAAAGGTTTGTTGAACTTGAGCTTCCTACTCGAAAGAAATGGACCCCAAAGGCAAAACTATCCACCATTGTCTGGGGATCTAGCACATGCTAGAATACCCAAGTTCCCTAGATGACCCTGAGAATCAACAATCAACCTAGTCAAAATATAACACCCCTGATGGCTGCATATTTTGGCAACACTAGGTCCCTGATGGGAACTTTTTTGGGCGCAACCAATGACCTTCCTACTCACCCAGAAAAGATTTGTCCTTGATACAAGCACTTAGTCTCACGAACCATAGAAGAGCATCTGTAGGCATACAAAGATGTCATGAACTGACACTGGATTCAAGATCAAGACATTGTGACCTGGATGTTCCCTTTTTCCCTGGGATAGAATGAGCTGAACTGGTACCTAAACCTTCCCGCAAACTCCATCAATAGTTGGTAGTACATGGAGGATTCCTTCCTAGCTACCTTCCATGTACATGTGGACCTAGTGTGGTCCCACAGCCAGTTCATCTCCATTAGGAAGGAACCAAATGATCCCATTGCAGCATTCAACCACCGGTTCCAATGTGCCCTGAAGTGGTGCACGAGTCCCTTCATCCCATCCATGGATGTAACCATCCAGACCGATCTTAATGTGATGGAACCTTTTGTTGCCACTCTCCTTTGGAGAAATATCACCTCAGGTGACCAAGATATTTTGGCAAAGGTTTACAACCTGGCCTTGGAATTGTCTTGTGGTCTTAACAAATCTCTGGGCGGGATTGGGAATAGCATGCCCTTTAACATGATACTCGGTGGGAATTCTTACATCGGGGGATATAACCCCAATCAGGAAATGGATGCCCCAGTAATGGCCATGAATCCCCCACCACTGCTGATAGACCAATAGGCCTGGTATGTATACTCAGAGTCAGGCTGGTAAAGGACTAGTTTATATGCCTATGCCTCCCAAAGACACTCCTCCCTGGGACAACATGACTAATTGGTTTGTCCCTCCAAAAGGGCCTGGCTCTAACCAAGCTAAGGACCCGGCCGAGGGAAGCCACCAATTCCCAGGAGGAAGGTTTAACATCACAAAGGTGTTAAAACAAAATACCACCTTCATGACCTTGATGGATGTTTTTCTGAACTATCCCAAGTAGAAAAAGTCTCTTCTGAAGCTCTTGGGAAACCTGGAAGCCATTAGTCACCCACCCAAGACTATCACTTTTGAGGATGCCAACGTGGCTATCTTCTAAGGAAATACTGAGGATCCTCCCTTCTTACTAGGCTTGAATATACAAGGAAAGAATATACACAATTTCTTGGTAGATTTCAGGGCTTCACTCAACATCATGCCTTTATCCATATGCTAGAAGCTCAAATTTCTCCCCACCCTGTCTAACAGTGCAGTAATTCAGCTGGATAAAACTATTGTAAAAATGGTGGGTGAATTGAAGAATGTCCAGATTTAACTCATCTTGGGCCCCAAGATAGCCAGCGTGAATGACATCTAGGTGGTGGAAATCCTAGAGACTTATGGGATGTTACTAAGTCGCAATTGGTCCAAGTACCTGAATGGATATTTCTCAACTGAATTTTCCCACTTATGGCCCCCTGGGAGGGAGAATATAACCAGATCTAGGTTGAAAGTGAGCCCCAGATGAAATAGGCCCTCACCAAAGTCGGGAGGGTAAATGAAGTCCTCCTCTCTAATACTTCCCCCAGGGTGTACAAACCCCTTGAGATCTTAACATTCAATTTCACCCCAGGGGAGGACCCCATAGTTTCTCAGAGAACTCAGGACCTGGAATAAAAATTGAGGGTTGAGGTTAACTTTCAACGTACCGCAGTGGCCCCTGCCACACTCTTGTCTGGTAGTTGATACTAGGTACATTATCAGAAACATTCAGAGCTAGAGTGTGAACCTTGGCTTGCCGCTACTACCTGGCTTATCGATGCCCTCCAAAAGGAAGAACACATAGCTGATTCCCTAGGACCTAGTACTTCTACTAACAGTGCCTCTTTGGCATCGTTTTTCCAGGGATCCCAACCAAAAATATCTCCAGAGGCAAACCTCACCCACGTATCATTAGTGCTGGAGGGAACTCCTCCCAACCCTCCCAAGAACAATCCAAAGACCACTTTGTCTTCCTAGCCCTAGACAACAAATGATGACTTGTGGACCCTGAAGTTTGACGGGTCCTGATCCAAACAAGGTTGTGGTGCTAGAGTGGAATTGATCAACCCATGGGGAAATCCTTCCTCATGTCCTATAGGTTGCAATTCAATTGCACAAATAAAATCATAGAGTATGAGGCTTTGGTCCTTGGAATCCTATTGCACTAAGGAAAGGAATCACTTACCTCCAGGACCTAGGTGATTCAGAGTTGATCATTAAGCAAGTCTGGAGTCAATACACCTATCATGAAAAAAGTTTGGCCGCATACTGCAATGGGGCATGAAGCCTTATTGAATATTTTGATGCCTTTGACATTGATCTTAATCCCCAGAGATAGAATTATGTCCTGGATGCCCTTGCTATTTCTGCCAGCACATGTGAGCTGATGGCTAGCTCCTACCTCTAGAAATTCTTTGTTGAGATGGTCCCCACCCCATCCATTCTAGACAACATCACCCATTTTCATGTCTTTGAGGACGATCAGCATATCTTGTCCTTTATGGCCAATGTTGGTGTCTTTGAGGAGCAGATAGTGGAGGAGAAATATCATGATGATACTAGACAGGGTGATGAAGATGATGAGATCATGGACCTACCAACCAACACCATCCCTAACGGGATGGTCGCACTTGAATAAATCTTTGATTCAGACCCTCAGGGTTGGGAAAAGATATCAGCCTCCTCTGAGGGAGGAAAATTTGAGAAAGTCCATATTGGCCAGCTCGGTGAAGAGAAAATGGTACACATTGGCACCTCTTGTTCCCCTGAAGAGAAGGAGATGATTCTTGCGGTTCTCTAAGAATACATTGATGTAATCATGTGGGGGTATGAGGACTTGAAAACCTATGATACATCTATTATGACTCATACTATCCCACTAAAACTTGATTCTAAGCCTTTCCAAAAAAAGCAGAGGTTGGTAAACCCACTAATAGAACCTCTAATCCATTAGGAGGTTCAAAAGCTACTGTCAGCCCAGATCATCTTTCCAATACGGCATACTACGTGGGTTGCCAACCTAGTTCCTGTAAAGAAGAAAAGTGGTGAGATCCACCTTTGCATGGATTTTTGAAATTTAAACAAAGCTTCCAAGAAAGATGATCACCCTCTCCCCTCATTGTATGAGGTACTGCAAATTGTGAACATATCACAAATGATGTCTTTTTTGGACGGGTACTTTGGGTATAACCAAGTGATGGTTAAGTATGAAGATAGAGATAAAACAACATTCACCACCAAGTGGGGAATTTTTGCCTATCATAGAATTCCCTTTGGCCTGATCAATGCAAGGGCCACATTTTAAAAGGCTATGGACATTGCATTCGAGGACCTTGTGAACCGAAGCATAATCATCTACATGGATGATTTGACCATTTTTTCCTGGGACAGGCGTGACCATTTTTCCCACCTCGCCCAGATTTTTGAGAGATGTCACCAGTATGGAATATCCCTCAACCCTAAGAAATGCATATTTGGGGTCACTAAAGGGAAGTTTCTTGGGTAGATTGTCTCCAAAAAGGGTATATCCATTGACCCTGAGAGAGTTGAAGCACTGCTAAACCTGCAAATGCAGGTAGCAAGAAGGAAATAAGATCTTTCTTTGGGAAGATCAATTTTGTCCAGCGATTCATCATAGGATTCACCGAGATTGTAAAGCCACTCAATGAAATGATGAAGAAAGATACTAAAATTGAGTGGATCCCATAGGTAAAGTAGGCCTTTTCCCAAATTAAACAAACAATAATGGAGGCCCTGGTCTTGGCTAGCCCGAACTATTCCCTCCCCTTTTAGATATATTCCTTTGCTTCACTGCATTATGCCATGATAGTTTTGACCTAGAAGGTCAAAGGGGAGGAACGACCAATAGATTTCATGAGATCCCCCTTTAAGAATGTTGAAGTTTGGTATTTTCCTTTGGAAAAATAGGCCTTTGCTCTTGTTTGTGCTATGAAGAAATTCTGGCATTATATCCTCT
This sequence comes from Thuja plicata, assembly GCA_018584345.1. Lineage (NCBI taxonomy): Eukaryota > Viridiplantae > Streptophyta > Pinopsida > Cupressales > Cupressaceae > Thuja > Thuja plicata. Next base: position 192,679 of record MU225285.1, on the reverse strand, counting down.
GGAGAAAAGTGTATGCTATCATCCCAGACCAAGCAATAAAATATCTGATAATGCAAAGTGAATTGGATGAAAGATGGGGGAAATGGATGGCCATCCTACAAGAGTATGATTTAGAAATGCAACCCATGAAGATAGTCTGAGGCCAGGGACTATGTAGAGCAATGGAAGAAGAGACTCCACACATCAAATGTCAGGCATATACAGTGGAGTCCATCACCCAGGATCCATGGTACACAGACCTAGTATACTTGTTGAACAACAGATGCCCAGAGGCATTGCCTCCAAAAAAATGTCACACCCTATGATTGAAAAGCACACACTTCATGATAAAAAATGCCATGCTCTTTTGTAGGAACTATGAGGGAGTGTACCTCTAGTGCATTGATAGGGTTCAATCTGCACAAATAATCAAAGAATTCCATGGGCAGTTTGGAATTGGGCATGGCTCAGCTGATGCCACTGCCCATCAGATCCTCTGGGTTAGATATTATTGGCCCTGTATCTTTAAGGATGTCTACACTCACATCAGAAAACATCACACTTGCCAGACTATGACACATCGTGAGCGGAACCCAATTATGCCTTTGCAGTCGGTCTTCAAAGCTAGAACTTTCACCTAATGGGCATTTGAATTTATCTAGGAAATCAACCCAAACTCATCTGCTAACCATTGGTACATCTTGAATGCTACCTATTATTGCACCCACTGGTGTGAAGCGATCCCTTACAAAAACAATACAGTAGATGTAGTCATAAAATTCCTAGAAGAAAACATCATCACGCGATTCAGAATGCCTTTTTCTATAGTATATGACAATGGTCCATCATTTTGTTCAGCATAATTACTCAAATGGACCTATGATATAAATATCACTCTGAAGTTCTCCAACAACTATTACCCTCAGGGGAATAGTGTTGTTGAATCGACTAACAAAAATTTACTTAAGGTGATCAAACATTTATTAGAATAGAATCCCCGGGACTGACACCAAAAGCTTAGATTCACTCTCTAGGTAGATCGTATCCAAATAAAGGCAGCCCTAGGGACTTCCCCATTCCACCTAGTTTATAGCCAAAACCCAGTATTCCCTATTAACTTACAAATCTCGGTGTTGCAATTCATGTAGGAATTTGGCAACCGAGACAACATTGTAGAGGTCCAGCTCCTGAATCTATTGCAAATGGAAGAACAAAGAGACGCAACCCTTGAACACTTTGTGTGTCACTAAGAAGTAGAAAAATGATGGTTTGACCGAAGAGCCCAGTATAAGGCCTTTCATATCTCAGACTTATTCCTTTTGTGGGACAAGCCGTGAGAAAAGAAAGGAAAACACACCAAATTCCAATGGCTCTGGCTTGCACCATACTTGATATCTGAGATCTGCGAGGTAAATACTTATCACCTTAGTACCATGACCAGAGAAGCCATTCCATTTCCTATCAATGGACAGTTTCTCAAGCATTATTTTGAATGAGGTGACTTTATCCAGAATTATATTTTATGTAAAGTCCTGCTTGTAAATATCCTTCCTAGTGCTCTATTTGGGGTGCCTTGCCTTGTAAATAGTTTCGTTGGCTGTCCTCCGAGACTTCCCTTTTCCTTTTTGTTTTTCTTTTGGCTTCATTTTTTCTTTTCCATGTTCCTAGTGTTTTTCCCTCCCTTTTGTAGACTGGTATGCCTTGCATAAAATCTAGTCTTTGGGATGGTACCTTCTACATTGTGGTGAACTTGGAATCTATTGTTAGCATGGTGGAATTGGTCCACACTCTAGAGTTATTTTGTAAGTTTGGTAATAGGCTATAAGTGATCTTCATCGGGTTCACCTCTTAGAAGTCTGGAAATTAGTTAAATAAAAATCAAAAGGAACAAGTAATGGGACACATTAAGAGTAGATCGGTCGCACTAGTTTATTGGGCCAAGTCTAAAAACATTTAAATTATTTCTAGGTCCAAATTTCTCTTCCCCATTTTGAAATTTGAATTGGGTGGAAAGGTGAAAGAAGTACCACCTCAGAAATTGGCTAAGCTTGAGGTGCGAGGTGAAAGAAGTACCACCTTCCCATTTAGAAAAGGAAAGAACTAAAGGAAGGGAAGAATTCTGGTATTTGGGGGAAATGAGTAGATTTGATGGCTTTGGTTTGATATATTTAGTCCCTCTTCTCTACTTCTCCCAGAGGTCTTCGGCTTGATTTTCTTTCAAAGAACACACTTCACAACTGACGAAGGACCAAGGATTGAATCATGTATGGGCCAGATTCTCTCAGGCACTTTGCACCTTACAAGCAGGATGCTCCAAGTAAAGATTGACTCCAATTTTTCCAACCAGAGATTTTGTGGTTCTTGAATGTGCTAAGGCATTCATCCTAGATAGTCACCATTTGTTATGCCCTGCATACCCATCCCTACATTTTGTGTGCAAAATGTTGGGTCCCCTCTTTTTTCTTTTTTCTCTTGCCTTGTTTCTTTCCTTTTTCTTTGTTTTCCCTTAGGGATTTTCTTCTGTGAGGTCTATTTTCTTTCTATTTTTGTCTTCTTGTGTCTCTAGGACCTGGTCCCAGAGTTTGGTCTCTCCAGAGTTGGATCCTGAACGCCGGGATTCTCTGCCATGATGTCTTGTTTTACGAGAAGGTATGGTTACGTGAAATCCATGGGCCTAAAGTCTGGGGTTTTCCTATTCTAGAATTTGCGGGAAAGGTTCCATAATTTTTACCCTAGGGGTATAAATTGAAGTTACCTGTCATTTTCATAATTACCGTGATAAAAAACCTAAGGCGATTTACCAGAGCAAATGAGGCAAATTTGAAGCGATTAAGTGTTGATTATTCTGGTGATTAGCAGTGATTAGCAATGTTTAGCAGGTGGTTCATGGTGTTTGTTCATGGTTTTTAAAGGATATATTGTTGTAGGACTTTAGCGTTCATCCTTCCCGCATCTCTCGTGCTCCAGGTAAGCCTTTGGTATTTGTTCTCTGGTTTCCAGTTTTCTAGTTCTGGTTTGTTTTTGGTTTTTCTTTCTTTCTATTTTTTTCTCATTTGCTTTTGTTTTTGTTTGGGTTTTTCATTTATGGTTTTGTCTTTTGGTCGCCTCCTGTTGGCGGGTTGGCACTGGCAGAGGGTTGTCCGTCCTTTGCGCAGTTGTAATTTAGGCCAGTTTCTTGTGTGTTGTACATTTATGTAGTTGTTGTATATATTGTGTAGATATTTGTAAATAATGTGTATATGTTTCAGCCCTCGACCCTCTCTATTCTATTGTATTTTTAATGTATATCCTTTTGGTATCATGTCGAGCTCACCATGACCTAACCCATGTTTTCTCAAGTTCATGAGCTCACCTTCTTGATGGAATACCGCCTGGTTCAGACTCAACTCCATTCTAGTTTGAACCATGGTAGTTTTCCCTCTCCTCCATTGAATCAGTCTTAATGGAAAATTTATTTCCCATGAGCGCATTCAAGTCTAGCCAAGTGGCTTCCACTTCACATGTGTTTGAAAATTTGTCAACTTCATTGTCATAACTCTTATTTACTGCATGGCCATGTGACACCCACATAAGCCTAGTACGACTCATCTTCCGGTCATGTCATGCAAGGATTAGTTTTCAGAATCTGGGTCCTATGTCCCCATCTAGATCCTATTTCACTTGTATCATATATGTTGGATTCCCGAAAGTCCTAGATGTTGGTCAGTTTCCTCAGTTCTCATTATACACACGTATTTCCTAGGATTTGACAAACTAACTCTTGCAGGTATGGATGCGATGGTAAAATCTATGGGACCCGAAGTGGCATTTTATCTTATATAAATTTTTATGGTCTTCTTGCCTTGCAAGTTGCTAGCATCTAATTCATTAATCATGTTAATGGCATCTACATCTTCTCCACCTAGGAGTCCTGATCTCCCCACCATGCTAGTCACCAGGGCAGCTATCAGGACTAAGATCGAGAGGGCACTAGAAAATCTTGCCCTGACCATGAAGTACTTGAAGGAAAACACTATCATAGGTCCAAAGATTGAGTCTAGTGTTCAGTTGATCACTAAAACCAGCATCAAAATATGGGCGAAGATGCAAGCCCTGGTAAAAATTATGTACATCCAACGAACAGCCAGAGACCCATTGGCCATCAATATTGGCAACTCTAGGATTCTAAAGGCTACTTTCTTCCCTTGTTCTATGCAAGCCCCACAACTTACCCTTACTCTAGCCACACACTATAATTCATCCATTCGGGCCATCATGCTCACTGCCTTGGTCCCGACTGGGTATCCAACTCCAGTGGTGTCTTTGGACACTGCAAGTTTTTAGCTAGTCTGGGAATTCCCTAGTTTGATGACATGGCCGTCATCACTTGGTCCCTAGCCTTGCAAGAATTTATGGATTTGGAACACATAGCTCGATAATATTTGAACAACCATTGGCTGAAGATGCCAAAGAAAGACTCCAAAAGGATGAAGCTAGAAATCCCCGATCAAAATTCAAGGAAAGCATACAGATGGGGATTATAGCATTGTGTAAAATATTTGGACAACCCCATGCCCAGGAATTCTTGGCATGGATGTACTACTTCTTTCTTGGTATCTACTCTAGTGAACAATACTTTGATTGGGCTACCATCATCTCAAATCATGTGGACTCCCAGCTCTCTAGGTCACCCGAACCTCCAAATTCTACATGATGTCCTATGTTATCTGGGCCCTGGCACAACAATGCCATGTCACAAATAGGCTACTCACAATAGGTGTACTTCAGGTTGGTCCGAGCCAGAAGGCACCCTGGGATTATTTCGCACAAATCCAATGGGAGGCTAGTTTCCATAGCTTCTGCCAAGTAAATGATGCCTTCATTTACTATAATCTCCTCACACCTTCCAGGGATGTCGGGTACCACCTATCCAAGGAGGCAATGGATTTGGTCAAAATTTATGGCCACTGTTACATTCAATTCCAGCAGCACACTTATATTCAGGTGATCAACTTCTCTGGGAAACCCTATTTGTTACCCAAGCACTCTGGGAACAAAATAATTCTTTGGAATACTGCCAGCAAATTTTGGAACTACACACCCTCTACACGGTGAAGAAGGTAATAAATTTTTTGTTCCCAATCATCTATGGGAATTACTCGTGTAGTTTGACCATGGCAAGAGAGGTAGGTAGTGAGCTCAAGAGCTTGGGCTTAAATGAATTCTATTTGGCGTAGAAGAACTTTGATCTGCTAGGGAAAATAGAAACGACACTTCCCTGGGTATCAGAGCCCCATGCATTTCACATGGAGGATTTTTGGGAAGATTGCCAAGATGATTTTGAAGTCTGGAGCTGGCACTTCATCCGGATGACAATGGGGATGATGGACAGGTTGAAGGTTTGAAAATTCCCAGATGACTTCTTGAACATGGGGTCCACGGTGGACCCATAATACAAAGAAAAGGGAGTGGACAAGATGGATCTCCCTCCAGCGGATTGGAACACCCAAGAAGGTCCAACAATTAAGGATCTTACCCATGACCTGGTTGAATGCAGCCATGCATATTTCAAAAAGGCATGCCCAAGGAGCACATGCAAAGTTGGCCCGTTTATGCAGGGCTCAACTTCCAGGGTTGGAACCTCTTCACAAGGGGAGGATAGAGGAAAAAGGATAATGGGGACTCAGTCACAAACCCCATCTATGACCCCCATAGTAGAGACAATGCAAGAGACACTGGCAATTTCCTAGAAAATGAAGGATAATTTAATCATATGGTTGGCCACCATGGTACGTATGACTGGACCTGTCTGTCCTCCCTCTTCTCCTTCATTGGCAGCATTTATGGTCTAAGCAACTGGGACCAGAGTGGAAGAGGAGAGGGCAGTTATGATGGATGTGGGGCCCCCTTTGATAGCCAAGAGAAAGAAAAAGAAGACTAACTCTCAACCAAAGGTGGAGCCAGAACTTGGGATGCCAAGCATCCAAGAAGTGCAGATTCTTTCTTCCAACTCTCTGGAGCTAGATGAAGAACTCGAGGATATCCTGGAGAGCTCCCCTCCCTGTGATGAATTTGATGATTTATTTGGGACTGATGAATTTGGGAACTTGCAGGGAGATATCGGGGGGCAGTTGAAGAGATTTCTTCTCAAGAGGAAATGGTGCCCCCTCTTGGAAGGAACGTCCTGGAGAAGGAGACTGCCCAAAAATAGGAAACCCAAGCAGAGGAAGCAGAAAAGAAAGAATAGATGAACATCTTCGAAGTCCCAGAGATACAAGTAGAAGGAACCACAAAAGATAGGTAAACACAAGATAATTAAAGGGCATCAGTTGGGGAAACTAGACGGATAGGATCAACCATGACCCCAATCGCCATATTCCAAGTGCCACCTCCAAAGATAACATTTGGTGAGGTAATTTTCATGGATCAAACATTGAATCTTGGCTTGATACTTCCACCACCTCTAGAAAATGCACCAGTTGAAGAAGACACTCTAGCAGAGGAGGCTAATAAATAATAGTAGCAGGGTGGGGAAAAGAACCCCAAAGAAACAAGCGTTGATCCCAACAATGCTAAGGGTGCAGATGCCGGGGTAGATGATACAAGCACTATGGAGACAAATCTTGTCGGCGGGCCTAAAAAAATAGAGGAGAAGAACAAGGATGGACACTGGCAGGAAAGGCACCCCTACCACCATAATGGTTGGTAGAATCCTGGAAGAGGAAATCCCCAGCAAAATCTAGGGCCCATCTCTCAGTAGCGGAGATGATGACCCAAATGCGGAATCATCCCAAGGCCAAAAAGGCTTAGATAGTCCATACTCTTTGGACTGGGCCAGGCGGAGATACAGTTGCGGTGATCACAACACCTTCCATAGATGCAGATGAGGCTACAACTAAGGCCGATGAATATTATATCACCAAAGTATCACTGGGGAACAGAGGAAAACAAGGCAAGCTAGACCTGTTGAAAGAAGCGACCAAGGCAGTGGAGGCTCACTATGAAAAGGAGGTCCAGAAGTTTAGGGTGGAAAAATAAAATAATGCAAACATCATGGGGCTGCTGGCAAAGCTTATGCATCCTATTACTGTCATTCCCCCGGATGTCTCCACATCTGGAGCACCGCTCCCTTAGGGTGACATAGATTCACTAAGGGAGATGAAAAGAAAGGCCCAGGCAGTTGATGAATGGGTTGCAGAACAGGTGGGAAATGTCTGGAATTTCTTAATGTCCACACTCCTAGACTTATATGTGGCTAGTAATCTCCTGCATCAGGCCAAAACTACTATCTCCATCTGGGAGGGAAATATTGAAAACTATGAAGCATGGAAGGCTGAGTTGGAAGAACTCATTGGCATCGGAGAAGAATTTATCTTCGAGGCCAGAATTTTGGGAGAGGAGTTGTATGCACCCTAAAATGGTCGCCTAGACTATGGGCCCCATTTATAATTTTATCAATTTATCAAATTCCTGAATCAATGCTTTGGAACATTTTCAATTCAAATCAATTTCCTTGATCAAATTGTAATTAATTCAATTATTTCAATATTTCCTAAGGTTTGATCATTTTTATTTAATTAAAAGATTTAATCTCCCTTTTAATTAAATAAAATTCATCTTATTTAATTAAATTAAATTTCTCACTTTTAATTAAATAAAATTATTCTTATTTAATTAAATTAAATTCCTCCCATTTAATTAAATAAAATTCTTCTAATTTATTTAATTAAATGAAAACCCCTCTTTTAATTAAATAAATAAAACCCCCACTTAAATTCCTCTTTGTTGAAAAAGGAAATAAATTAAATAAAAATAAATAAAGTTCCCTTTTTTTCACATCTTCCTAAGTGGTGGGCTTTTTTCTTTTAATGAGCACATGGATCAACCAAGATTTAATCTCCACCATTGCTCATTTTTTTTGTGTGTCTTAATCTCAACCGTTCACTTTCCTATATAAGAAAATCTCTCCTTCTCATTTGATAATCATCAATCATCTATCAATATAGAATTTTTAGGTATTGTTATGTTGCAGGTTTGGAGAGAAATTTTGGAGGAGAATTTGAGCACTCAAGCTTGGATATTGCAACTTGTCTCTTCTTGTCTTCTTCTTCTTGCATCCATGGCTATTCATGTAGATTAGATTCATATTAGATTAAATTCATATTTTCTTTCATAGAATAATCATGCATTGTTATCATTTAGATTAATCTCCTTTTTATGCATTGCAATCATATAAAATAGTTGTCATTTTCATGCATTGAATCTCTCATTTCATGGTGTACTTGCATGGGCACAACTAGGTCAATCTGAGGGCCTCCATTACAAACCTTTTCACTCCATGACTAGGGAGCTATGAGTTGATATTTGAGGCCTCATTCTTGAGCAACTTTGAATGGAATGATTCGTAGAAGTGTGACACATTTTCATGACACGGGAGTCTTTTGACTTTGTCCAAACCTAGCACTCCATACTTGACCTCGCATTGGGGGTAGTCAAGCAACTGGTAGGGACCTTGTACAACAAAGCCCATGAAGTTCAATATTATTTCAATTTGTACAAGTAATTTATCTCAAAGGTCTTTAGGGCTAATCCCTTTAGCACTGAAACGTGCACTCTGGAGGAATATGTCATGGGAAAGTTTGATGAGCTAATGGAATCTCAGTATGGACCCTCAGAGGGGATAGATGGAGAAAAAATGATGCAGATAACTTGTATGGTGCTCAAAGGTCACGACGTGGCAAAGATGACCATAGAATTCAAGGAAAATGTTCCAGATCTAGGTGAGAAGGTAGATGTGGCCAAGTACCACTAGGCCAGCCTCAAGGACATTTATGAAGATGAGATCGCCCATCTCCTACAGACCTTCAATGATACCAAGGAACAATAAAATTCTTTGAGTTTTGGAGATAATTTTTAGGAGATGTATGTTGTATTTATTCATTCTTTAGGTTGTGTAAGCTTCTGGATCCTGGAGTTCTGGATCCCACAATTTTGTATTCTTTCAGCGACCAGTGTCTCAGTTCCTGAACCTGATAGATCACTATCAGATGGTTAATAAAAGTGTCAGAAAACAGGTAACCGCAACAAGGCACATTGGCTCAAAGGATGATTCTTATAGGTGGTCTTCCCAAGGTGCCACCTCAACATAATACCTGGCACATCAGAGACAGGGAGCTACTTTTCCATTAATGAGGCATGTAGCCTTGATCCCTAGGGGATCAAATTTCTTCTTTTCTCCTCCCGACTATCTTCTCTAGGCCAATTCTTCCACTCCACCTTTCTTATCTCTTTCTTTTGACATGGCAGACCTTTTCCATCTCAAGGTGTTTTGTAACATGGTGCAGGTAGTACTCGCCACCGTAAATAGCATTATATTGTTAAGTGTAAAATAAGTTAGGTTATTTTTAGGTCAAAACTTGTATATAAATAATAAGTCCGACCTCATTCCAAGGGTCGGCAAAATTGATGATTTTACAGTCCATAGCTAATATCATTTCAGTTTTCTCAATTCTTAGTTGTATAGCTCAATTCTCCTTAGTTTTTAGAAGCTTTCAGTAGTTAAATGCTCCCCTGGAGCCATCATTATTGTACACACCAGTGCTTGCTGGAAACATGTTGATGAAGAAGGAAGGGTTCTATCAATTATGTTAGCACTCTGATCTCCAGATTAACGATATTTTGTGCTATATGTTCTTTATGTCCCTTTCTCTGATATTTTAAGTAGATTAATGACCTTCTTTTCCCTCGCTATTGATTAAATATAAATTCATGGTTCTGTATTTCTTTAGGATTTAGTGTAGTATGTTAGAGCTTGGTTGATGTTTTGAACTGTTGATGTTTTGTATAGCTATAGTGAGGGTCATAAATGTTGACATAGGAGACCACTACACCTTCTGTTTGATCATCCTCCCTAGCTAAGAGGGAGTGTTAATGTTTGTAGCTTCAGTCATATGATCATTAGAATATATATAATACATGTTGATTAATAATAATATATTATATATGTTATATTATTATT